>JAUTBS010010214.1:0-14618 GCA_032361285.1 Aequorea victoria
GTAATAAAAATGTGCGATATAATGTAAGAAGTAAATGGCGAGAACAAAGAGATATGATCGTCATGAGAACTTAGATTCCACAAATAACGTAATTATGAAAGACGAGGTCATCCTCAGGCTGGAGAATGTGATCTATGGATGATTGTGAGTTCTAACCTTAGTTAAAGATATGGAACATAGAATGGGAAGTTATTAACTATTAATAAGAGGCCAAATTTCCAGGGCCATTGAGTTGTACTGAATTCATTACACTTTGACAAATAATATTACTCTCGAGAAGGTGGTAAGTTGGTTTAGTGTTGTGTGGGAATGGACTAATAAGTAAGGAGGAATGACGAAGGATCATGTAAGATCACTTTGCAAAGTAAGAAACGAAAAGCAAAAAGTTAAATGATCCTTGAAAAAGAGGTAGAGATCGGCTCTTATAAGAGTACAAGATGCGTGACGTTTTTCCTAAACACCCTGACAAAGGTGGGTGGCTTTAACATTAAGATTTTCATATCGAAAAAAGATTGTAACTTGTTGGGAACTTCTCTTGGTAAGGGAAGATTGGAAATCTTGTTGAGAATGGGAACTAACTGTCTAAAAAATTAGACCGTAGTTATGCTACTGATAGAGTTCAGTTATTGGGTGATGTCGATGTGACAAGCAGGATCTGCGAGATGCTAGTAAGGGTATGTGTGCCTTAGCTCGGTGGTCATAACAAACCTAGCATAGTTCATTGAAAACCGAAGTAGGTTAAAGATATTGACCGACAGTTCTAAATGAGCTCCTGATTTGTTAATTCGTTAAAAACATACTTTATGAAGTCTCGGAGAATGATTGAAAGAATAAAAAAATGATGATTTAGAAAAACAGTACAGAAAAAGGAGAGTGGAAAAGAGACAAGATATTGAAAACCTAAAGTTAAACGACGACCGCCTACAATGGCTTTGTTCGCCTCACAAAGGGAATCCTTCAGATAGATAGGAAGATAGTTTGTGGAAATGGTGATCTTAGAACTAAGTAACCATGTTTGGTCGACACTAGCATTGACTCAATTTAGCGTGACAATATCCAATAAGTGATTTTTTATCACATGTAAATGTGAGATGGAATTTCGTAGGTGTGCCTTGCATTGAAAGGTGGCAGTGTTGTTCATAGAACAACCTTGTGAAGGTGCATTCAGGAGATGGGAAAATGAGGTGTGAATAGATGAAAAAAGAACAACTTATGTTCTTTCAACCACAACATGAAAGTCCAAGTGAAATTGGGAGGAACAAGTACAAGTTTATGTGTCATTCGGAAGGGAAATGTGGAAATTATGACGATAAATCATGTTGACGATTATAAGATATAGTCACAAGAGGCGTGATGAAGAAGATGGTTGTAATTTTGGGTAAGTTTCAGCCTTGGAATCTGGAACGCACCAAAGATGTGAGACGACGTCGTACAAAAAGAAAAGAAGTTTGTTTTCAATCAACTAAAGAATTCGAACAAGCAATTTCCACGTTGTGAGCCTATTCTAAAAGAGTAGGTAATGAGTTGAGAGAAAGATGAGATAAGCCTAAAATTAAACGAAGGGTTGTTGAATAACCAATGCAAACGGATTAGCCGCGCAATGAATTTCATGTCGCAATATTTTGAATGGGCAACATATGCAGTAGAGTTATGAAATTATAGGGTCTACGAGAACGGACCAAAATAAATTCAAAAAAAAAAACTATGTGGGCTGGAGAAGGAGAATGTATATAAAGAACAAGTATGAGTTCTAAAGTTGAGATGAAAAATTAGGAGAAATGAAAAGATAAGGCATTGAAGCAATTTTCCTAACTAGCATCGGGAACGTTAAAGTTTCGGGACGAAATTATTTTAAGGAGGAAAAAATGTAACACCCCGTAATTCTTTAAGAATCAAAATTACATTTTATTATGAATTAAGAAGAAGTTATGCAAGTAATCTTTCTTAAGAATCAAGTTGAGGCTCAAGACATGTAACATAAGTATATGATTTGTTTAGAAGCCTAAGTGGATAATTAAAAAAGGCTTAAGATGAGAACTGAAGTAGGTCTTAAATAAGCTTGTAAGCTTTGGTTGAAGAGATGAACAAAATTCTAAGAACCATTGAATGGAAGTCGAAAGTAAAACGATGCAAGGCGCAGAAGCAAATTTTGACGCAGTTTTTAACATAGGCCAAAACATAAAAATTAAAATGGGTCAAGTGATGCAATAGTTATGGAAGCTTGAGTTAAGGCACAAAATATTATGAGAATTTAGAATATGAGCGGAACAAATATAATTAAGCCCAATTAAAGTAAGGACCAAAGATGGAAAGGATAAAACAAGCTTAATGATGCCTAATCTTGATTAAGGTCCAAAAGATATTTTGTTTGGGACTATGGGACAAGATAATTTTTAAGCCCAAAATATAAATATAAATAGGTCTAATTATTTACTCGAGGCCCAATAGGAATTAGTTCTTGAGCCTAAAATAAGAAAGGCTCAAATGTTTAATTTTTGACATAAATGTTTAAAATTGGCCGAAAATCCATTTTAATTCTCATAAATTAATTAAATAAATAATAAAATATATAAATGGAGCCTTCTAGAACCCCTTGGCCAAAATCCCCTT
The DNA here is from genome assembly GCA_032361285.1 of Aequorea victoria. Classification (NCBI taxonomy): domain Eukaryota; kingdom Metazoa; phylum Cnidaria; class Hydrozoa; order Leptothecata; family Aequoreidae; genus Aequorea; species Aequorea victoria. Next base: position 2,611 of record JAUTBS010010214.1, read on the forward strand.
GGAGAGTGGGGTGAGGTGACAAGTTTTGGGAGAAAAGAAAAAGAAAAGAAAAGAAAGAAAACATGAAATGATAGAAATGAAGTTTGTTTGGAAAAAAAGTTTTCCTACATCATTAAAGCCCCCAAGTCTTCAAAAAATAGTGGATTGCACATGGAAGATGATGAGATGAGACAATAAATGATGAGAAATAATTAAAATAAAAATAAAAGAAAAATGGAAATGTCTTGTCAAGTACCATTAAATTGGGGAATATATTTTCTAAATAAATCAAACAAGACCTTAAGCCTATGAAAACTAATTTTTTAAATCCAAACATGGTATTAGGAATCTTGGAGCCCAAGATTTGGTTGGGATCCCACCAAACTAGAGAAACCAAGAATGCAAATGAGAATTGAATTGTGACTAAATGATGGATAGTTTGGTCATTTTACCTCCAAAATTTTCCTATAGCCTTTCTCAAGCCTTTCAAAACATTTTCTTCACACTCCCACCACCCCCCATGAGGTTGGGATAGAGAGAGAAGGAGAGGGAATAAAAGAAGAAGAAGAAGAAAGAAAGAAAGAAAGAAAGAAAGAAAGAAGAAAATGAAGAAGGAAAAATGAAAGAAGCCTAAAGTTAAGTTCCATTTTCTTGGAGCAATGAAGATAACCAAGTGATCTTAAATAACTCTATTTCTTTCTTAAAAACATATTTTTAAACTCATCCATCTCTAAGATAAAATAAGAACAACCAAGAAATAACAAAATAAGAATGAGCCCTAACTCAAACAAAAAATGGACTTTCTTGAGTTGTGGAAAAAATGAAAATAAATAATGAAACCTATGGATAATTCAAGATAAATTAATAGAATGGTATATAAAATGATAATAATAAGTTTTTGACAATTTTTTCGTGTGCAAGAAAGAAGAAAGTTGATGGATGTAGGAGATCCTTTGAAAATGGACTAAACAATGAATTTAAAACCCATCTCAGATTTTTCGTGCTAGCCAAACAAGGCCTAACTGAAACTCTGTTTCAACAAGAGTTATGTTATCATGTTGTTAACATGTGTGATTATTTGTTGGACCCAAAACATGATTTAGAATCCTTATGCCATTTTTTAACTTTCTGCGTCGAAGTTGCAGAAAAATAGACAACTTTGAGGAATTCTAATTAATTCCCGAACAATCTCCTAGAGATGAGCTATATATGAAAAAAAAGGTATAAGGATCTAGTTTCATCCAACAATTATAAACCTCATTTTTGTTGGACATATTTGGAGGAAAATGAATTCTCCCAAACAACGTCGTTTTTCAACAGTTTGTTCCATGTGAATTTTTAGAGCCTTTTATGGTCACTGTTGACTCTCGAGTTCTACATAAAAAATGTATATAACACGTTATTCTAGTCTCTTCCGAATGACCAGAATTTTTAGAGGAGGGTAATAATTTTAAACAGTTTTACAACAAGTGGGACATATTCTAAAATTTGCGAAAAGTTAAGAGAAATGATGATCTAAGAGGAGTTAAGAACCTAAGCCTAAGAATTTGAATTATTAGCAACCCAAAATTATTATTAAGACATATAAGAGTGTTACTAAGTTAATAGAACTTCATTTGGTCCTTTAGACTAAGGAGGCAAGAGTTTGGGTTATAGGGACCCATGAAGGAGAATGTTCCAAACCTAAGGAATTAAATTCATCTAAACAACATTGGACATTCTCATACCAATGCACTTATGAAAAATGAATTGATACTAATGCTTAGATATGTTATATAACCTAGGCATTGGTGAAATTACAGCAGAAGGATTTGTGCCGCCTAAGAGTTGAACGAGATAGGCGTTGCACTGGTTAACAATCAAGTGAGAGTGACTAGAAATATCATAATAACTTGTATATTGTAAAAATATTTTAATTATATTTATGAGCATGTGTCGCTATCATGCCTTTAATTATTCATGTGAAAGAGCTTTCTAAAAATAATTGTGAGCATGTGTTGCTCGTATATCTAGAAGATGTTTTCTCTTTAATTATAGAGATTCTCAGCATGAGTTGCTTGTGTGTGTAAAAATCTATATTCTTTAAAATATATTATATTATTGGAAGGTGCCAAGTTATGCGGGTATCCAGCCTATGGAGTTACCCTTTTATGGTTGTGTGATAGCCTTTGTGCCTTTTTCCATTTATGGGTGTATGTTGCCTTTATGAATTTTTCCATTTATGGGTGTATGTTGCATTTATGAATTTTATTCTTTTTGGGTGTAAGTTGCACCTACCACTGGTGATTAAAGTGTTTAATGATTTATAAACACTTTCATATTTTAACGCCCAGCCCTATGGCTCAAACATCAAGTTTAGAAATTATCTTTTCGATTTCTAAATGTACGACTATTTAGCCCAACTCATAAATGCTTAATAGCATATCATCCGTGCTCACAAGCACACACACCCACACACACACACACTATGTCTTTCAGTAACCAAGTAGTCATCTACCTTACGACCAGGAGTTTCAACGGTACTGCAACCTCTTTTACGATTCACTTAATTAGAGTGACAAAGATGAGGGCCACTCTTTATCACCAGTGGTCGGTGCTAGTAACTCGAGAACAACTCATAAAAGCCTTAAAAGAAATAACTTGACATAGCCGCAACAACTCGGGCAAGCCTGCAACAACTCGTGTAAGCCCGCAACAACTCGAACAAAATCTGCAAAAACTCAGGATGGTTACCCGCAATAACTTGACACTTTCCGACAATATAATATATTTTTAAGAAAATATGTTGTCACACACACATGCTCATAATTTCTATATTTTAAGAGAGAATAATTTTCATTTGTACGAGCCACACATGCTCACAATATCTTTCACAAAACTCTTTCATAAACATAATGAGCAATTCATAATATAAAAGATGATAGCAAAACATGCTCATAAAGGTATTTAAAGCACTTTCATAATATAGAAGTCATTATGATATTGCTAGTCACTCTCACCTGATTTTCGACCAATGCGACGCCTATCTCGTTCAACTCTGAGGCGGCACAACTCCTTCCAAGACTCCCTCTTCGATGCCTAGGTTATGTAATATACCCAAGAATTAGTATCAACTTATTTCTCATGAGTATTAATATAAGAGCGTCCTATGTTGTTTAGATGAATCTAATTCCTTAGGTTTGAAATCTTCTCCTTCATGTGTTCTTATAACCCAAACCCTTGCCTCTTTTGTCTAAAGGACCAATTAAAATTTAATTTACTTAATATCACTCTTATATGTGTTATTAATCATTTGGAGTTTCTAAGAACTCAAGTTCAAGGGAAAGTACAGTAGGGTAACCAGAAGAGTTCCTCATTTCATTATCATCGACAGTAAGAGTTACACACTCTGACACAAATTTAAAGGAAACAGAAGACCGAGGCAACTCAACAGGTGGGTACCCGACAGACTCACCACTGGACTTCAGACCTATAGATGCAGATGAGTCCGACTCGGACTCTGGCCCACTATTTACCATATTCAAGACATTATACTCATATGCCCAATTATTAATTACAACATTATCCCCATCTATTATCCTTTTGGAACAGTCGGCTGGCGCGCTGCTGCCCAACATGGCAATTACCTTCGTTTCCTCTTCAATGTGCGTTAGAACTACTCCTTCTTCGAAGAGCAGGCCCCAACGTTGATTCCCCTAAGTTCTCAACCCAATCTTGCTCTCGTACTTCTTTTACTTCACTCTCATCCTCCATCTCATCCTCTTCCCCACTGTCCGTCAGTTGATGCTAGAAAAATATCTCCAACCTTGGAATTCTCTGCCCTGACTCTTGTTCTATCCACCATCTCGGGAAGCCACAGAATGGGAATGTCTCACCCTCCTTGACAAATTATCCATTTAGAGATCTATAAGCCGGCATTGAGGTTATGTACTCTTTCCCACGTCTCTTGGATTTTTCCTTTCTCTGTGCTTCTGCTTCTCGATATAGTCCTTAACTGTGGGCTTATATCCCAGTCCGAAGGCATGGCAATTACCTTGAAAATTCACTGGCTCAATTATGCCCTGCTGACTTTTCCCAAGCCCTAGGCCTGGAAAGCATGACTTCTTGCCCATCATGGTTAATGTCTGAGGTTTCATGTACAACTGCTCTCATGTCATCAAAGTTTGGGTGGTTGTTGACTCATCAAAGTTAAATCCACTTAGGATCAGGCCTTCCTCTCCATGTTATATTTCTAGCAAAGGGGTGTCATCGTTGGCCGGTGACTAGATGATTGATTCTCTGAAAATAGTTAAGACGGTCCTGTCTCTCACCATCTTGACCTTTTTGTGAAGGGTAGATGGAACTGCTTGCATAGTAGGATTGTGTAACCATGGTCGACCTAGCAACAAGTTGAAAAAGGTTGGCACATACAGTATGTGGAACTCTATCTCGATTTTTATTGGTCCAATGGCAACTACAAATTTGACCACCCCTAGCACATTCCTACAGGTGTTTTTATAAGATCGTAGCCCTTCGGTAGTTAGCGTGAAATCTTGCTCTTACAGCCCAAGGCAATGCGTTGTTCTGAGTGGGCATACATTCAATGCTAACTCATTATCAATAAGTACTACGGGCACCCATTTGCCTAGACACTTTACTGTCACATGGAGGGGTTTTTTTTGTCTAGGGTGCCTTCAACCGGTAGATCTTTCTTAGTAAAGGCGTTGACATTGATTAGCTGAGTAGGAGCTCCCATGCCTACTAGTTGTTCAGGGGTGGTATCTATGGAGATGTTTTCTTTACTTAAATCCTTGAGAACTACATGCCTGTGTTTGTGGGATGCCAATAGTAGCCCCTAGATGCTGAGATTGGCCTGGATTTTATTAAGCTGCTTTAGTACAACGTCATTCTCTTCCCTGGTTTCCACTGCCTATTGATTGGCCTCGCCTGTAACACCCCGTAATTTTATAAGAATCCAAATTACATTCTATTATGAATTAAAAAGAACTCTTACAGGTAATCTCTCTTAAGAATTGAGTTAAGGCGCAAGACATGTAATCGAAGTATAGGATTCATTTTGAAGCCTAAGTTGGAAATTCAAAAAGGTTTAAGAAGAGAATTCAAGTAGGTCTTAAATAAGATTATAAGCTTTGGTTTAAGAGATGAGAAAAGGTCTAAAAACCACTGAATGGAAGTTGAGTAAAACGATGCAAAGCGAATTTTGGCGCAGCTTTCAACACAGGCCAAAAACATAGAAATTAAAATGGGCCAAGTGATGGAACACTCATGGAAACTTGAGCAAAGCCTCAAAATATTATGAGAATTTAGAATATGGGCCAAACAAATATAAATAAGCCCAATTAAAGTAAGGCTCAAAGATGGAAATAATAAAACAAGCTTTATGAGGCCCAATTTTGATTTGGGCCCAAAATATGTTTTGTTTGGGAGAATGGGCCAATAAATTATGTAAGCCTAAAATATAAAGATAAATAGGCCCAATTAATTAATTGAGACCCAATGATAATTTATTCTTGAGCCCAAAACAAGAAAGGCCCAAAAGCTTAAATTTTAGCCCAAAACCCATTTTAATTCTCATGAATTAAATAAATATTTAATAAAATACATAAATGGAGGTTTCTAGATACCCCTTGACCGAAATACCCTTAGAGAGGGGGATGATGTGACTAATTTTTTGATTTAAAAGAAAAGAGAAAAAGAAATAAAACATGAAATTACATTTGCTTGGAAAAATGGTATTCCTAAATCACCCAAGCTCCTAAGTCTTCAATGAATAGTGTAAGGCACATGAAAGAATGATGAAATGAGATGAGAGAAGATGTGATGGGACATAATTAGAATTAAAATAAAAGAAAGAAGGAGATGTCTTGTCAAGTATCATTAATTTAGGAAATTTGCTCCCCATTAAACCAAATAAGGCCTTAAGGCTTAAGAAAAAAGGATTATTGAATCCAAGCATGAAATTAGCAATCTTGGAGCCCAAGTTTTAGTTGGATTTGAATCAAATTGAAAGAACAAGAATCCAATTAGGAGTTGAGTTGGAACTAAATGAGAGTTAGTTTAGTCATTTCACACCCAATTTTTTTGCCTATAAATAGAGATCATTTATCTATAAAAAAAAAATCAATTGCAATCTTCCCCTCTCACTCTAAATTTTGTTTTGCTGAAGAAGAAGAAGAAGAAAAAGGAAGAAAAAGGAAGAGAAGAAGGAAAGAAGAAAATGAAGAAGGAAAGAAACCTAAAGCTAAGTTCTAATTTCTTGGAGCAAGGAAGACCACTAAGTAAGTGGTCTTCAAGACCTCTATCTCCTAATATTATCCTCTTATCTCAAACCCTCTCTAAGATAAAAGAAGTATAAACAAAAATGAAGATAAACCAAAGAAACAAGAAAAAAAGTGTGGAACCTTGTCCTAAGGAAACTTTTTAATGATCAAAGATAAATGAGAACTAATGTAAAAAAATATGGGTACCTTTTGATGGACATATTGTGTTTCCATGAAGTGTTTAGATATGACTTAGATGTCCTAAAATAGGAGAAGTTGGAGGATTGTGGGTGAATGTTGGAGTTAACTTAAAACAGTGTGGTTTTATACCATCTTAGGAATTTTCATGTGAATACAATGTTCTCTAAATTAATATTTGTTTCACAAAGAGTCTCTTTAGGATGTCTTGAGTGTGTGTGAATTTTGGTTGGACCCAAAATATATTTTTAAACCCCTATGCCATTTTTGAGATTTATGTGACAACTGACAATGAGGCAGCAAAACAGCCAATTTTGAACCCTTGTCGATTATTCTACAAAACACCCCTTGAGATCATCCACCTATCCAAAGAAACTTATATGAGTTTAGGTTCATCCAGACTTTACAAAACTCATTTTGGTTGGTTACATTTTGAGGTATACGGATTCTTTTAAATAGACTACTTTTTTGACAGGTTCTTCCATATGAATTGTTAGAGCCATTTCTGGTCACAATTGGATCTTGCTTTATACGTGCCAAATGTAGATCACACAGTATTCTAGCCACTGTAATTTTTCCAAAATGTTTAGATAAGGTTTCATAATTTTAAACGAGTTTATAACAAGTGAGACAGAATCTGGAATTGGAGAAAAATTAAGAGAAATGATGATCCAAGAGGAATTAAGCACTTAAGCCTCAGGACTTGAGTTCTTAGTAACTCAAAATGATTATTAATATATATAAGAGTATTATTAAGTTAATAAAATTTCTTTTGGTCTTTTAGACCAAGGAGACAAGTGTTTGGGTTATAGGAACACATAAAGGAGAAGGTTTCAACCATAAGATATTAAGTTCATCTAAACAACATAGGACATTCTCATACCAAGACGGTTATGAGAATTGAGTTGATAGTAATTCTTAAATACGTTATATAACCTAGGCATTGGTAGGGGTTACCACGGATGAAATTGTGCTGCCTCAGAGATGAACGGGGTATGCGTCGCGTTGGTTGACATCTAGGTGAGAGTGACTAGCAATATCATAATAACTTGTATATTGTTAAAATATTTTAAATACCTTTATAGCATGTTTCTCTATGATGTTTTATATTATGAATTACTCATTATGTTTATGAAAGAGTTTTGTGAAAGATATTGTGAGCATGTGTAGCTCATACAAATGCAAATTATTTTCCCTTAAAATATAGAGATTATGACCATGTGTGTGTGACAATATATTTTTTTAAAAATATATTAGTTTGTCAGAAAGTGCCAAGTTATTACGGGTAACTATTCCGAGTTGTTGCGGACTTTGTCCGAGTTGTTGCGGCTATGCCGAGTTGTTGCTTTAAAGGCTTTGTGAGCTATGTTCGAGTTGCTAGCACCTACCACTGGTGATAAAGAGTGGCTCTCATATCCACCACTCTAAATTAAGTGAGTCGTGATTGAGGTTGTGGTATCATTAGAACTCCTGGTCGTGAGGTAAACAACTACTTGGTCACTGAAAGACGTAGTAAGTGTGTGTGCTTGTGAGCAACAATATTATATGTTGCTAAGCACTTGTAAGTTGGGCTAGAAATTTGTAAGTTTAGAAATCTGGTTAATATTTTTTAAAATTATTTTGCTTGGGCCGTATGGGCCGGCATGAAAGCTTTTAAAGTTAAGTTGGGCCGTAGGAACAAAAACGAAAAAAAGAAAGAGTTTTTATAAAACCCTATGAGTTGGGATAGTGAGCCAAATTATGAAAACATATATTCTTCTGCATGAGTTGTAAGATCAAATATTTTGTTTTTTGTACGAAAACCCTGCATGAACATTTATTGTTGTTGTATACTTTTTATTATGTTGCTAAGTTTACTCTCCCGTAATCACTTGTGGTTGTAAATCTTATTACAGGGTATATGGTCGGTCCACCATGGTATGGTTGAGGTCGGAAAACAAGAGATGTAGGTATGAGACATGAAAGAGGTCATCAAAAAGAAAATGTTGAGAAAGAGTGGCTATCATTTATTATTGTTGTGATTGTGTATCCCATACGAGTTGTATAAGTAGCTTTTAGTGAATATAATTTTTGTTTTAGTCATGTCAATATTGAGAATATATTGAATGAAATATAGTGATGTATAGTGCATTCTTAGTATTATTGTTGGGTATTTGATCAGTTGAGCTTGTTTCGCACCACTCCGAGCAGGTAAAATATTCTCGGGGGAGTGGGTGTGACATCGCCCTTTTCTAAATGCATTGATTTGAAGTGTCTCCCACTTCTAGTCCGATGTTTAATTTCTTCCTCTTGATCTCACAACCCAACCCATGGGTCCGTAGTGGTATTAATATCTGACAGGTTCATTCTTTCGAACCCCATAGGTCATTTTCCTCCAACTTTCCTTTTCCTTTGCCAGTTGTCACGTGGTCTCTACAGGCCCCTTGGTCTCCTTCTGCTGTCGGGCCCTGTCCCTTCTCTGTTTCTATTTTTTGTTTGTCAATCTCTCTTACTGTACACTGTTCCTCTTCTTCCCAATTGTTGTCAAGCTCTGAGTAGTCCCAGATATCATCATCAAGAATGAAAAGCTCCAAGATGTCTTTCTCTCCCTCGGATGTGATATCATGGCTAGTATTATGTTTGCCTTTGCTCTCATTTCTATTCTCTTCTGCAGTCTTATTGTCGATGAGCCTAATTTCTATTGTGTTTTTTTCTTTCTTACTCTCATCACTTCTCACTTCCTTATTCAATTCTTGGTCTTTCCCAGACTCATATTCAGATTCATCTTGTGGTTCTTCCCTGGGTTCTAATTAGTTATCTCTCTAATTCCTCTCCTCATTCTTTTTTTGTGTCTTCTTCTTCTTTTTCAAATTTTTTTGGTTGGACACTAGGGTTAAAAGACTCTCCTCATTAGGGTTACTCCACCCCCACTTCCTTATGTTTGGCTATTTGTTTCCTCATTTCTTGATCCTTCTGATGAGAGCCAACCATCGTTACCAGTGGCTACGTTTGGGTCGTAGAAGCAAAATTCCACATGCACCTCGTAGTTCTTAACCATATTGTTCCATTTTTCTATTAGTTCCTTTGCTTTCTCGAGAAGATCTGCAAGGACATTTTCTTCTACATACAAAGTCCCCTCCGCATCTAGGAGCATAGGGAACTCTCTTCTGGGAGAGGTGGATTTGGTCTAATGGCCCCTCTGTAAAAATGTAGTTACTGGAATCATAGCAAAGTGAGGCGGTATAGATATAATTCAAATTTTGAGGGGGTAGATTCACATGGTTAGGCAAAGGATTGGTGGTTACATTGGGTTTGACAGCAATTTGGGTAGAATCACCTTGTTGTCAATAAGGTCTTAGATCTCATGTCGAAGCCTCAAGCAGTTGTTGATTGAGTGTTCATGCCCATGATGAAAGGCGCAAAATGGTGTAAGATTATATCTAGGCGGAAGTGGATTAGAAGAATGAGTTAGAACAAGAGGCTTAAGGTGTCCCCTCTCCTTCAGCTTGGTGAACAAGATTGAGAGCGGCACGCTCAACTGGGTGAATATCCTCTTTTGAATTTTGGCTGAAAAAGGGGGGCGACCTGGCCTGGTTATGGGTTGAGAATGTTAACTTCCGCGACTCTCAACATAGAGTTAGTGTTGTTATAGGGCGGGTTATTGTTGGCTTGGTTGGTAAAGTAGTCGTTCTGAAATGGCCTCCTGGGCTTCTGACTCTAGCTGCCTTCTATTTTCTCAATATCTCCAGTCTGAATGGCGTTCTCAATTTATATCCCCGAATCAAACAATTGCTCAAAAGTCATGAGCGGCTGAGTGATCTGGTACTTCATGAACTGTGGCTACAAGTTCTTTACCACCATCCGGACTTGCTCCTTCTGTATTGGCTTGTGGTCATTTTTGCAGCCTTTCCCCTCAAGCGGGTTAGAAATTCCACAAAAGCCTCCTGGACATCTTGCTTAGTGTCCTGTAGTTCCCGAGTTGTCACATCCAACTGGACATTATAGCTGTACTATCTAACGAAAGCGATGGTGATGTCTTCCCATGTTCTGGTCTTAGTGGCTTCCAAAGATAGAAACTATCACTGAGCTGCCCCTGACAATGATTAGTGGAATAGTTATGCCTTCAGCTAGTTGTCGATCCCCATGGGCAATAAAGTGCCAATGTACATCCGTAGGTGGATCTGGGGATCCCCAGTACCATCAAACTTCTCCATGTTTGGCATCTTAAATTTCTTTGAGAGCTTGGCATTAGGGTAGAGGCAAAGGCCTCCAATATTCCGCATGTATTCATCTACGCCCTTTTCTTTCCTGAGCACCTTCTCTAGTTTATCAATCTTTTAAGAGAACAGGGCCTCTTGGGCTAAGGAAGGGTCCACGCTAACTGCTGCAGGTGCAACAGCGGCTAGTCCGACTCTCAGTAACAATCCTGCGTCGTGCTGATTGTGTTCCCAGAGGGGGTCATCAGTCATCCCATCTTGTGGACCTCATTCTCCCAAACATAGACCCTGATTTGGTTAAAGGGCCTGTGTAAAATCTGAGAATTTTTGAATAAATAAATTATTAAAACGTATAATTATTAAAGAAGAGTTTAATTGAATTAATTATGAAAATAGCTAACTAATTAAAAAGTTTAATGAAATAAATTATAAATTCTGAAACTTTGAATAGAAAATGATGAAATATTAATTCTGTGATTATTAATTAATTAAGGGAAGGAAAAAAAAAGGGAAAAAAGAAAAGAGAAAATAAAATCAACATATATCCTAATACTTCTTTGATGGAATTAAAATAATACCAATTAAGTATTATGGTAATAACTAATTAGGAAATTATTTATATTATAAGATAATTCCCCAAAGATAAATTCAAATTTGAAAAATAAATAAATTAATTAATATAATTAATGAGAAGAATTGAAGTGAATTAATAAGAGGTTCTGAAATTTAAAATAAATAAAACAAAGAAAAATAAAAACTTCAGATATTAAAACCGATTATGGCATTACAGTAAACTAACATAAAGATTTAGAATTTAAAATAATTAATATATTATCATAGCAACTAAATAGGAAGTTGAATAATAACTGCAAGGGGATTCCTTAAGGATCAGTTCCAAATTTGGAAGGATAGGATTATAGGAGTGATTGTTGGAATGAAATTCCTTAAAAGTCTACAACCTCTTTCCTTTAAAAAGCCAATCCTCTTCCCTCTTAGCCATCTCTCTCGGCTGTTTTCTATCTCTCAGAAATTCCTCTCTCTCTCTCTTGTAATTTTCTTTTCCTACGAAAAAGTTCTCTCCCTCTCGACTCTCGCTCCAGCCACCGCGATCACCGCACCACCGGTGTCATCACCATCGTGCACACCACCACCATCGTGCGGCGCCGCCATCGTCTATATCATCATCGTCATCACCTTAGGTGATTGTGTGTCAGTAGCTCACCCCCAGTTTTCAGTTTTTATTACGCAAGTAGATATATATATATATATCACGTAGTTATATGATTCTCAAGAAAAGATGATGTAATCTTTTAATGATAGAGTTATATACCATGGTTACTAATTAATTATAGTCAAAATTAGAGAAGAAATCGTT
>JAUTBS010010324.1:0-14618 GCA_032361285.1 Aequorea victoria
AACCCGATCTACACACATTTGAGTGAACTGCCCGTAATTCTCGGGATACCCTTCTAAGCAGTACCTCGGTTCATCAAAATCTCCTACCTTTTAGTTTTTTGCACTGCCAAAAGCAGTATCATAAGTTCTTTTACTGTAACTTATCTATTGTATGGATTTATAAGGAAAAACTTCTTCAAAGAATGAAGCATTCCTTGATTTAATAGTAGTGTTAACATGAATGTTTGATATATCTGATCTATGTACTAAGAAACGATACGCTCACCCCTACATTCTTAAGAATTTGTAGATGGACTTATGGCCCTTCCACAATTCATAAGGAGTTTTATCTGTTTTCTTAGGAGGTAACTTGTTCAGGATATAATTAGCAGATATAATTGCTTCCCCCTACAAGTTTTGTGGTAATCCTGAACTAATCAACATAACATTCATCATTTCTTTTAAAGTTCAATTTTTACATTCAACAATATCATTTTTCTGTAGAGAATACGGTGCAGTTGTTTGGTCAATAATTCCATGTTCAGAGCAGAACTCGACAAATAGAAATTCATATTCACCACCTCTATTGCTTCTAATCACCTTAATCTTCCAACTAAGTTGATTTTCAACCTCACTTTTGTAATGTTTGAACATTTCTAAGGCTTCATCCTTATTCCTTAGCAAGTACACATAACTGTATCTCGTGCAGTCGTCAATAAAAGTAATAAAATACTTTTTTCCTCCGCGTGTTTGAACAAATTTCAAATCACACGCATCACTATGGATTAAATCCAGAGGATTAGTACTTCTTTAAATTGTTTGAAATGAAGTCCTTGTTAACTTTGCTTCCACACAAGTTTGACATTTATGATTTGAATCAATATCAAACTTTGGTAAATACTCTAAGTTAATTAATCCACGTAGTGTATCAAAATTAACATGTCCTAATCTACCATGCCAAACATTCAAAGATTCAAGCATATAAGTAGAAGATGTAGTAATTTTATTAATAGACGGAATCACAGTCATTACATTCATTTTGAAGAGGCCAATACACATGTACCCCTTCCCTACATATACTTCACTTTTGGTAAGTACAAATTTGTTTAATTCAAAAACCAACTTAAAACCATTCTTGCCTAGCAATGATCTGGACACCAAGTTTTTGCAAATCTTTGGCACATGCAGCACATCTTTGAGTGTCAGCTCTTTCCCCGAAGTCATCTTCAGCACCACCTTGTCTGTCCTTCAACTTTAGAGGTTGAGGAGTTTCCCATGAAGAGTTGCTCTCCATGTTCCACAGGTTGGTATGAAGTGAATATTCTCTTGTCAGAACAGACATGGCGGGTAGCACCTGTGTTAACCCACCATTCTCTAGGATTAGAGCCCACCAAATTTACCTTAGAGACCATCGCAAAAGGACTCAAGTCGACCACATCATTGGAGAGAGTCTCCACTTCTGTCATATTAGCCTGAGGATTTTTCTAACTGTACTTAGCTTGCACATTCTGCTTGCTACAACAGTCTGCTGCACGGTGTCCTTATTTGTCACATTTTAAGCATTTCCCTTGAAATTTGAATTTCTTGTCCGCACCTCCTTTAGGACCCTGGTTGGACCCACGACCAGAATACTTCCTCTTCTTACTGTTGGTTTGCTCCACCACATTAGCCTTTGCCACAAACTGACTTCCCATTTTCTTTTCTGACCCACGGTTGTCCTCTTCAATTCTTAGTCGCGCTATCAGGTCCTCTAGATTCATCTCCTTGCACTTGTGCTTTAGGTAGTTTTTGAATTCCTTCCAAGATGACGAAAACTTCTCAATAATCACAGCCACTTGGAATGATTCGCTTAGAGACACTCCTTCTACATGAATTTCATGCAGAATTACGTGAAGCTCCTGGACTTGATCGATCATAGTCTTGGAATCCGATATGTTGTAGTCAAGAAAATGGCCCACGATGAATTTCTTCATTCCGGCATCTTCAGTCTTGTACTTCTTGTCCAGAGATTCCCATAACTCTTTTGCAGTCTGCTTAATACAATAAACACTATACAGTGCATTGTCCACGCTATTGAGGACATAATTTTTGCACAAAAAGTCAGTATGCTTCCATGCCTCTACTGTTGCAACCACCTGCCTATCAGTCTCATCTTCTTTGAGTACAGGGGCATCTTCCTGAAGGAACCTTGCCAGATTTAGAGTGGTCAGATAGAATAACATCTTTTGTTGTCACCGTTTGAAATCAGCCCCGTTGAACATTTCGGGTTTCTCTCCATGGTTTACCGGAACAAATGTTGGAATTGGTGCAACAACCGGTGCAACCACAATCGTGGAGACGGGATTTGGTACATTACTGGAATGAATACTGGTACTTATAGAACCATCATTGATTTTTGTAGCCATTTCTGTTTAACAGAAATTCCAACACAAAATAATTTTTATAAAGAAATTAAACCAGTGAATCAATGAGCCAAAAATATAAAACAGAATGTATAAATAAAACCAATTTTCTAGAAAAACAGAATCTGCTTTCAGATTGTTAGAAAAAAAACAATTGGGTTTTTCCAAAAAAAAAAAATATATATTTTTTATTTTATTAAAACATGAAAGTGAAAATAATACTGATTCTGCCCAAAAGAGAAAATTACTAAAGGAACATACTTTATTAAATTAAACTTACAGAACTTTGACAGATCAAGGCGGGTGTTACACACTCTGTCCTTAAATCAAATTCGTCCCTCGCCAACGGTGCTAACAAATCCGGACGTCTGCCTCCCAGGAGTACTTGATCTCTCGCACGCAGAAGCAACATTACAATCTGCTGTGCACGGCGAACCAAACAGAGCTCGGACTCTCTCAAAAAAATACTTAGAAGGCTAAAAATGCAGAGGAGGAGAAGGGGAGCAAAGCTTAGGAATTGAAGCTTGCTTCGGAATGGAAAAAAACGGACTTGGAGGTCCTCCTTTTAGAGGTGCCGACGCACCGGTTCGAAAACTCCGAAAAACATCCAAGCCGGGCACGGCGTTGGTTTGGTTGAACCGAACCGACGGTATCGGTTCGGACAGGTTTGGACGAAGGGTCGCACCCATTCTGAACTCCGAACCGTTGAATCCAACAGTAACGTCAAAACGACAGCGTTTTTACAAATTCAAAACGACAACGTTTTTACAAATTCAAAACGACAGCGTTTTCACTTTTTGGAAATTTTAAATAATAATAATCATTAAATAAATTTTCAGTAAAAAGATAATAATTAAATATTATCTCCCAAGACCCGAGCTGGGTCGGACGGCGGCGCACGTGTGTGAGGTTTTGGGTCAAGCCCAAACCCACACATGGCTAGGTCCTCACTCAATCACAAAACTTGGATCTCCTTATAGCCCAAACCTAATTTCAAGGTTAGGTTATATATACCACATTCATGATTGCTTTCCAACCAATGTGGGATAGCTTGAAAGTTTTGGATGTTACCATTTTCACCATTTTCAAATGGTCCATTTTGGAGTCAATTTCTCATTCACCCATTGATGGTTTTTAACAAGTAAATTTACAAGATTAATCACTACATGAAGGTGAACAAATCTTGTTTTGAATTCATACAAAAATAATGTATGGAACCCATCCAAAATTAGCTTAAAAGGTTAGCTAATATACTTGTTTAAAACCCATTTTTTCCTACAATTTTTAAAAAGTATATGCTATTTTACGTATATATTTGGAAAATCAGATGTGGACATAGTGGAAATTGGTGGCCGCCTTTTATCTCCTCTCACCAGAAAAATTTAAAAATAAAAATAAAAATCTAATTGGAGGAGGCTGAAATTAGGGATTTAAATTAAATCATTCAACAATGTTCAAGTTGTGATGTGTAAACGATAAAGACATTAGTTGTGGTGCATGGAATTATTGTTACATGTTGAAGACATAGCATTGTTTGAGCTTTCTCAGAGGGTGTTCAGTGTTCACATTTCTTGGTTTACTAGTTGACAATTCTTATTTTTAATTTTTGGCATAGATGTTTCATGTTTATGCTCAAGGTTGGGGTTTTCATAGAAGATCAAGTCACCTTAGTTCTCTTCTTTGTTCTCTTGTGCGTGGGAGGAATTGCTGCATATGCTGGCCAATTGGTTTTTATTTCCTTTTTTTTCGTTTCCTCTTCTTTTCTTCCGCCTTCATTTGCCTCTTTTAAGGAGGACTTCTCCTCTTCTCTCACTTTACATTTTTTGCTTCATCCATAAAGTTCTCTATTCTTTAAGTAATGCATATAAGCAAAGGCTTTGTCAAATACAGTTGACTGTTAAATAACTGCTATGTTTTGGGATATTTTTGTTTCTCTCTTTTTAACTACATCTTATTGCATTGTGATTTTGACAGGGATATCAGTTTTAACAGATTAGTGGGAGCAATTCCTAATGACATTAATGGAAAGTATTTAAAGTTTGTGTAAGTGTGAAACCAAAACTTTAGGTTGGATTTGGTTATGTTTCAAATAGTACCTGAGATAAAATTTCGTTCTCTCATGAATCTGAAGGTCATTAACCCAAGACAATTTGATTGCTGGAAAACAAATTTGTTACATTTAATTTTCTCTTGAGCTGCCAACAGTTGTTTTGTTATTCATTTCTGTTGACCTAAAATTGTTGAACTAATGGATTATTTCACGACATTGTACTCCTTTATACAGTATGTTAACTAAATGACGTTGCTCTGATTAGGTTTTTGAGTGGAAACATGCTAAGTGGAAACATACCGGATTCAATCTTGAAGGATGGAATCAGTATGTATGTTTTTATCTTCAATGCTTATTTTCAGAAATTTGTATTTGTGTGCATGTCTGACATTCAGCAAGTTGAGTCGCAACCCATTGCACTCTTTAAGTCCTTATGATCTTGTTGGACATAATTTATAGTAGAATTACAGAATTAAGCAAACTAATTAACTCTATTTGGTGCTAGAAGAAATAGAATTTTCCAGTAGAATCATCACAGCGGATTACCGATTACCCTAACTGATATTTACCAAAGAAAGTTTTTTCAGCCGTTCACTCAATATACAAGACATCTTTAGTTAAATTATGGATTATTATTATTTTTTTGTTACTCATTTACATGTGCTTTGTGTTCTTTCTCTCTGCATCTATGGCCTTTAGTGGCTCAAAGGGTTTTCCTTTGCATACCTAAACCATGTCAATCACAAATCAATGTTGGGCATTCTCAGTTTCTGACCTTAGCCTTTATAGTTTCCATTAATCATTCAACACCCTTTTCTAAGCTGTACATGGTGCATGAGTTGCATTATATTGTGCCTCACAATCGATAACCATCACAATGTTGTCCCTAAAACTTTCCTTCCTTGGAAGCACAAGCACACATCAACCTGCTGTGGCGCCTGCCATTTCTAATTCTATTGGGTACTCCTCTCCAATTTCCCCTTGTAAGTATTCAAAATGGGGTACCTGAATTGGTTTCTCCTAAATATCGTCCTTTGATGTTCATGTGAAGCGAGCTCTCACATCGCCTGAGTACAAAAGTAACATGCAATAAATAAGCGTGAGGACACCCTCACCTCAATAGCTAGTTTTTGGGATTGAGTTCTACCCAAAATCGTGTAACAGTTCAATCCTTAAAACTACTAGAAAACTGCTTGTTTTCTTTTATAGAAAGGAGGAAATTTTTTTAGGAATTTCAAGAACTTTGTCATTATTTTTCCCCGATTGAAAGAAGGTTAAATCTTATGTAACTGCTTCCTTCAATTTTTATCTCAACCTCTGGCACCAAGCCATTAGAAACTAGTTTTCTTCCTTGGTGCATATTGAATTTATTACTTACCAGCTGCAATGTTGCAGTTGCATTTTTCATAACGGCTGAGAATTCCATGCTTTGTTATGTTTCATAAATAATTCCAACCTCACTATTTTTTATGGCAGCACTTTCAAAAACTAAACATCTTATTTCATCAATGGAAGGACAGTGTGAGTACTTGTACTTTTTTTATTGAACTCCTGGTCAGACCTTGAATCAGAAAATACTTGCTTTTATCTTTTTTACTCATTGTCTTTCGACCCTGCATTCTACTGATGGTTGTCATCCTAGCAGTAGTAATTCATTTTTTAAAGATACTGTTGCTATATATCCTTTTTGAATTTATTGTAGAAACTGAAGTTAAATTGCTTAATTGATCAGTGTTGGTTTGCCAATTATAGCTTTTATATCACTATAGCTATCAAGACGATGACACCTTATGTTATTGATTGGATGCAGTGATCTTTCCTACAATAACTTCACATGGCAAGGCCCTGATCAGCCTGCTTGTCAAGAGAATGTGTAAGAATACTGCTCTATTTTCTATTTTATTTCTTCTTCCTATATACTTCTCACTTCCCATTTAAGGGGCAATTTTTGTATATCTGACAATTTCTTTCTTTTATTAGGAATTTATACATAAATTTGTTTAGAAGCTCTTCACAGGAGAACCCTTTGTAAGATGTTCTTTTATTTATTATTTCTTTCCCTCCTTTCCTTAAGTTGCATAAGTAGCTTCTATTTTTATTACCTGACGGAGGAGCGTTCAACTTAAGGAAGTCAATTTACTGCTTAGTGTTTGTTTATTGCTAATTGTTCTTTGGATGATTCCGTAACAGAAGGAGAATTCTTCCGTGTATAAAGGATATCATTTGCCCAAGATGTAAGTATGTACTATTGGAGCATGAATAGTGTGAACTACCCAAATTTTATCCTTAATTTGTTAGAAGTTCATTGTAAATTCTCCTCATATTGTAATGCATAGCTTTAGAACTGCCTTATTATCAGAACATAGTACATCCAACCTCTAAGCTTTTGGAAACTAGATGTTCTGGGCAAGAGAAGACATGTTAAATGATGAATATTTTTACAGAAAATAAGTGGATTCACTTGATCCATGTTTCCAATATTACTTTGAACTTTGGCTTAACTTTGACTACAGTTATAAAAGTCAATTCCATGAACTCTTGAAGTCACTGGTGCTAGTTTTTATGCTATGTTATTTAACTATTATCTATAATTTTTGGGCAAAATCCTGATTACCCACTCTGATTTGGCCTTGGGGCATGTTACCCCTTGACATTTAAATTATGCAATTCGTGGTTTTGGACTAATCTGCAACACTTAGTTAATTTTATATATGAAATGACCTTAATACCCTATATTTCTTCTTTTTTCCTTCTATCCTCTCTTTGTCTCTCCAATGTCATTCACACAATTTCTAAATTGATATAAACCCAAAGTTTCCTAATTTTTTATTAGAATTTCTAACTTATCCACACACTAACTGAATGAACCAAATTTTAAACCCAATTTCAAGCTTAAAATATATAGTTAGTGTGTGTATATATACATAGCAAACATGGCATACTGAAACCCCAAGTTTGAAAAACCTTCAATTTGTCTTCATGGAGTTCGAAGCTCTAGTTGATAGCGGGGATCATGTGGAGAGGAGGGGGTGACAGGTGGCAATGGAGAAGGGCGAGGGTGGCAGGGGGTAATGGGGATGGCCAAGGAAGGGAGAGGGAGTGACAGGGGGTCGTGGTGGGGGAGGGGACGAAGATGTTGACAAGGCTTAGGGTTAGGTTTTCAAGACTATGATTTTTATATTGGTTAGGAGGAAGAAGACGAAGGCAAGGGTATAGTTGTCCTTTTGAAGTAAAAGTTATGTTTGACTTAACCTTTGTTTTTCATGCCAACTCTCAAAATAGAGGCAGGTGGCACGTTTTCCACCAATGTAGAAAAAAGTCGCAATAGAAGGTAGTTGAAGTGCAAAATGGGTCAAAACCGCATGTGGGCATTTCGGCTATTTTTAAAATTCATCGAGGTGAAGTACACAAGGTACAAACCACGTTGCAGTCGTACAGATTTTGCCCATAATTTCTTGACTCTTAAAGTTTTGAGATCTGAAAGTTTCCGTAATACAACGGTCTAGTAGGAACTAAAGGTCATGTTATCAAAATCTCAAACTCATAACTAAGATCTCACTATTTTGCAATGTCTTTATTAGATGCAGTATATGAATTTGCATAATGATATTATACAAAATTTTCTTTTTATGGCAGATGGGTGTTCTTTACATGTTAATTGTGGTGGAAATGATTTGACTATGAACGAAAATAATCAAGAGGTTGTGTATGAAGGCGATGGAAAAGTTGAAGGTGGCACGGCAAAATATTTTAGAAGTATAAATAGCTACTGGGGTTTCAGCAGCACCGGGGACTTCATGGATGATAATGATTACCAGAATGCACGTTTTATTGAATCTTTGCCATCAACAAACATGTCTGGATTGTATAGTACAGCGCGCATTGCTCCTATTTCACTTACTTACTTTCGTCACTGCTTAGAAAATGGGAACTACACTGTTAGTCTGCACTTTGCAGAGATACAATTTACCAATGACAATACATATAGCAGTCTTGGGAGGCGGATATTTGATATTCATATTCAGGTAATTTTGTTATGTAAGATAAACATGTATGTTTTTTTATAAAGTAAAAAAGAATGCTCAATCCAATTTCTTTTTCTCTCAGGGACAATTAGTTAGGAAGGATTTCAACATTGAAGATGAGGCTGGTGGGGCTCTAAAGAAAGTGATAAAACAATTTAACGCCAGTGTGACAGATAATATTTTGGAGATACGATTTTATTGGGCTAGCAAAGGGACTACACGTATTCCTAATAGAGGTGTTTATGGCCCTGTAATATCAGCTATTTCGGTTAATCCTAGTAAGTATTTTGTATGGCTTTCTTCATTTCTTTTTGCTTGCTTATATTCTTGTTGAATAGTATGTGTATGTATATATAATTCGAAATATTCTTGAAACGGCTTATTTTTATGGAATTAAGTAGTGACCTCTTATGAAAAAACCTTTAAAATAAGCGGCGTAGAGCCATGATTTTAAATTATAGTATCGGGAGGTGTAATGCTCGTGATCAAGTGCAATGGGTATCATGAATATTTGCCAATGTGCAATGAACTTTTTTGAAGCACTAGCAAATGCCAAAAAATTCATTGATCTTACCTTATTTCTCATAAATCAAGTGTTTTTAGTTATTTTTAATTAGCATTTTAATATTGAAAAACATATTTTTGGAAAATCATTATTACAAAGTTCACTTCTTTTTGATTTTTCACACATCACACCTAATAATAGTAACAAATAGTAGTAAAACATAGAGTTACACATAGTAATGCAAAAAGTTATAACAAATTAACAACAAATATCCCGATCGAAAAGAAATTACAAATATAATAAACTACATAATAACAATTAAACCGCAACCTAAATCAAATATTTCGTCTTCCCCTCACACAACAAAAATCCAAGTAGGACTATGCATACAGTAACCAAATTCAAAAGAGTGGTTGGATTTCGAATGCTTATTAATTTAGAGTCCTTTTAAACCATAAATAAACAAGAAGACAAATGTATGGAAAGGTATTAGTAAAATCTTTGGGATGAATTTTCGAAGTATATCTTTTTTGAGGTTGGGAGTGGAACTCGGGTCATATTTTGGCTTGATGTGTGGTGTGGGGATGTGGCCATGTGCGTTAATTTTTTCCTTTGCCAACGGATTATTCTCAGTTGGATTCGAGATTTTTCTTTTGGGATATTGGATTGAGGAGTGATATGTAGGATTGGGACCTGAATCAACTACTGACACTTCTAGGGCTTTTGTATGACCTTTAGAGGTGTGAGAGATGGGGAAGATTTAGTCAAATGGAGAGGACTTGTAGTGGGAGGTTTACTGTCAAATCCTTCTATAGATACTTGTTGGGGAGCAGTCGAGCAGGAGGGTTTCTTTTCCATGGAGAAGTGTCTGAAAGGTGAGAGCTCCTTCAAAGGTGTCATTCTTTGGTTGGTCTGTTGTGCATGTATTTTTTTTACTATTTATAACCTTATTTGGAGAGAGCAACTGTTGATAAATTGGTGTTGTTTATGTAAGAAGGAGGGCGAGTTCGTTGCGCATCTTCTTATGCAACTAGTTTGCAAGGGATTTGTGGGGGTTTATTTTGATGCTTCTTGGTGTAGATTGGGTTTTTGAGAATGAGGTGGTTGGGGTTTTGTCAAGTTGGAATGGGGAAGTGTCGAAGAGTAGGGGAGAGTGTGGCGCTTGGTTCCTTTTTGTTTGATGTGATTGTTATGGTTGGAACGTAACAGAAGATTGTTTGACGGGATCGAGTCTCCATTGTATAGATTGAAGGGTGTTCTACTCAATATAATTTTGATACGGTTAATTTTATACAGTTTTTACCGTTTTGGTGACTCCTTTTTGTAAAGATTTTTGTACTTAACCTCCTTTCTGTGGAGGTCTTTTTATCTTATCCTATTTGTATACAGGTGGCATTCTCGTTATGCTCTTTTTTCAAAATCTTATTACTTATAAAAAAAATAAAAAATCATCACTTGGTTGGCTAATTTTTTATCATCACCCTCTTTCTAAGTGTATTATAAGCACCCTCATAGTAAGTGTATCAATCAAATAAGACGAAGATATAATTCTCAAGCTCTCATTTGGCACCTCTCATTTCAGGTTCATTCTTGAATCTACCATTTTTTTAACCTCTCTGCTTCTTAATGCTAATCTCCAAGATAATTATACTATTTAATTTTGACTAAATGCCAAGAAGTGTGGTTTTTGTATTAACTCATCGTGCTACATTTCTATGAAGCTCTTGATAACTATATGAGTAATAGAAAAGCTGACAGTGGACCCGATGCACTAAGCCAAATACACATGCCATTTCTAGCATTAAAGGATATCCTTTATCTTACTTGTCATAAGTACATACGGAAGAGGTCTCATTAGATAAAAAAAATTACTATAGAACTGAAGAAGATGTCCATTGGGAAAGGCACCGAAGTTCGATGGCAAAATACATCACTTAAAACTCACATGTTAATTGACAACTCAACCTTACTTCCTAAATCTATGGTGAAAAACCTAAAAACTAAAAACCCCTTTTTATATTTTAAAAAAAAAATTTGGTTTTATTATCCGATTAATCAATCCATGATAGTTAATTCATGAAGACGGAAAATAAATCAAAACCATTCAACACACAGGATTTATATGTGGAAAAACCAAAACGGGAAAAAATCATAGGACCGATCCCAGTCCAGGAAATCAATGCACTATAATCAACGAACAGTTACAAAACCTTACTTACAGACCATAATCGAATCTTCAATCTATGTCTTAAGAAGGTAGCCGAATCCTCGTTCACCGTTCTCCAGTGCTTTGATTTCTTTCACCGTTGTAACGAATCCTCGAAACAACGTCCGTCAGAATCATCCGACGAATCCGAACCTTTGAAATAATCTTCAGTCTAATGTCTTCAATAATCTCTCTATTGGAAAACTAACTTGGTTGAATAGAAAGCCATCAATATGTCTCACAATTTTCGCCCCAAAAGCTCCCACAAAACAGAACCTCTTTTCCTCCTTTTAAAACAAACGAAACGCCCGTTCTGCCATAGGTCCGCTCGAGCGCTCCCAAGTCCGCTCGAGCGGGGGCCAATCTTCCAAGATAGAAACAAACCTTCCGCTAGTTGATCCTCTTCAAACCCTTTCATACTTATAAAAATGCTTCCATACATATCAAGACCCAATCTGGCATATCCTAAACCAGCCATAATCATTAAAGGAATCAAATTACCTGAATAGGGAATAATCCAAATTGCCATAAACAACTAGATTTAGAAAATAAATTAAATTAAATTAATCTTAATCTAATTTTCCTAACAATCTCTCCCTTGGTAATTTCGGGTTATTACAAAACATTCCTAACAAACTCCCCCTTGGAATCAACCCAAAATTTTGTCTGGAAAACCAATCCTGAAAAGCTTCAACCACTCATCTTTGTCACCTGAAAAATAAGACAACACATACCTTTCAAAAAGATCAAGTCGCATATATCAGAAATGAAGTAATGAAATATCAGAACCCATATGAATCACTAGACAAGGAGAGTAGCATCAGAGTAGCAGCAGATAAATTCATAAGAAAAAAAAATAACAACAAAGCTCCCCCTCAACAACAGAATGACTCAAACCAATAAAAGGAGAGACAGAAAAGACACTTCCCCTCAAACGATTCATGCACCGCCCGCACTCCAGAATATCTCCCCATTGTTTTGTAAAAATCAGAATCACAACAAAAATAACGAAAGTAAAAACCTGAACCACATAAACGCGACCATACTTCAGAACATAAAACAAAACATAAACATCAAAATATATCTTTTTTTGTTTTTAGAGAATTTTTGAAATTTTATGTAAACGAACAACAACAATATGCATCAAAATCACAATATATAAGGTGTTCGGGTTCTGCTTTTTCACAATCAACAATCAATTCTCGAGGCACAGATATAGAATATTAACAATTAATTTTCTAGAAACAGAATTCAGATACAAGCCTAGGAGTGACCAAATATACTGTAAACCAGGGTAACTAATCTAAGGGTGTCACCCGCTAGAAGTCAAACCGAAAACTATCAAGATGTTTATTTGCTGAACAGCTTGATCTAGCTAACTCTCCCTTACATGAAAATTAATATACAAGAGTGACGTGACGGATTTCACTCTGAATATAGCTAAAAAGACAGTGTTGCATCAGATAGCCATTTTTACAAGAAAACTCACACGGCGGCTTCACACTAAAAAATTAAAAAAGCAAGGATGAGATAGGTAGCCATTTTCGTACACATAACATCTTTTTTTTTATGTTTTGAACCAGGGAGGGAGTGCCACAATCAAGAAGTCCAACATCAACATGGTATATATAACATAATGATCAATCTAGCGTAGACGTACCCGAGTGTATGATATGACAGTTTCACAACAACATTTGGTCACAAAAGTATGATTCTGAAATTCATTTATTCAATTATCAATTAGCCAATATGCTACCTCTATAGGATTCAGGAATCAATAGATACAAGAGAAAATACAGAAACCAACCATATTATATACCAATGACTATTAATGAATATCACATGCTAACACACAACGCAACACACACTAATTTTTTTTTATTTTTTTTATGTATGTTTCAAATACTGAAGCATGTCAGTCTACGTGACTCAAATCAACCTTACGAACCCAAACCTGTCTAGTTTTGAGAGTCTTTTCAAATGATTTATAGTGTTCATTCATAGTGGGGTCGTGAGAAATAGCACTCAGGGACTAGAAACGACTTTGGACATTCTGACATGTGACGGCTTGAGCGCTTAATGGCCAGAAACTATTTTGAGTCTTCTGCCAACCCACCGCTCGAGCAGTCACATTGCAGTGGACCAAGTTTGAATTCTGCCAGTGTTTCACCATTGTAGTGTTAGACATATTCATACTAAAATTGATATTTTTCCCATTTAAACCCCAACACTTAGGTCTAATGTGCCCTAAAATCCCATAAAAATGACAAATAGGGACAAATTTTTTGAAAATAAGAGGATTTTGAGGTTTTGAAAGGGTGTTTCCCAAATTTTCACTTTTAAAATTTTTGAACTTTGAACAGGTTGAAGAAAAGTTTGAACAGGAGAATTTGAAATACTTGCAGCTTTAACAAATTTGATATTACCTGATACTCTTGAATCTGACGAATTTTTAGCTGATTCAACGTACCCAAGTCCGGTCCGGTCTGATGCTCCTTTTTGAACATTTAAAATTTCTTCCAAAGATAGTGATCTTGCATTCAACTTCTCAAGAGTGAAGTTAGATAAATCAAGTTCTTTTTCCAACTCTTTGATCCTTGTTTCCAGAGAAAGCTGCAACTCATTGTAATTACAAGATTCATTTTCAAGATTCAGAATTTGTGATTTTAACGAATTGCATAATTCAATGAGCTCGTTTCTCTGCTTATCAGAACTGGATAAATTTTTACACATTTTTGATTTGTAAGACTTTAAATCACTTAGTTCACTCAAAGAAATATTCAGTTCTGATTTAAGATGACAGTTTTCTTTTTTCAACATTTTAATTTTGACAAACAGCTTAGTGACAATTTTTTTCAGTTTATAGCTTTCTTTACACAAATTATCATAAGCCGTCTGAAGACATTTTTCACTATCTTTATCAGATTCACAATCTGAGTGCTCTAAATCATTATCAGATTCACAATCTGATTCTGTGATAGAACATTTAGTCTGTGCCAAACTGGTAGAGGCAGTGAAAGCAACATAATTTCATTCCTCATTATTTTGTTCGGATTCCGATTCCATAGGACTAGAATCATCATCCCATGTAACAGCTGGAACTTTTTCTTTCTTTTTCTTTTTATTTGGACAGTTTTGCGCTATATGACCGTACCCCTGACACTCAAAACACTGGATGGACTTATTTTGGATTTTTGATTTTTTCTTCTCGTATTTTATAACATTTTTACCTTTGTCACTATCATTACCTGGTATTTCCTCAAAGTTGGAATTATTTTTCTCTTTCAAAATTAATTTTATGACTTTTTTCACAAGAGAAGATACAATTTCAGAATCTAAGTCAATATCATCAGTCGAGGAATCTTCTTCAACCGTTGATGATTTTAAAGCAATGCCTTTAGATTTTTTTGGTTGTCGAAGATTCGCTTCGAATGTTTGCAAGTTTCCAACC
>JAUTBS010010546.1:0-14612 GCA_032361285.1 Aequorea victoria
TATGCCCGTGACTGGGTAGAACCGCATGTCACCTTGTGATGCTAATGATTTATATGTAAGAATGAATGACCTATTTTTAACTATTTTATTTATTAAAGTGGGCCAAACATACGAGCCATGTCACTCAACGCCGCATGCGCAAAACGCGTGAAAATGGCATGGTTGAACTTATAGGCTAGTTTGGAATAGTCGGCCACGTGTTTGGAAATTCAGGGCCGAGCGCATGATCGCCACGTGGCATGCTCTTCTCGAGTAACTTGACAACAGAGAAGGGATAAGCCTTATAGACGAGACTGGATGGAGACCTGATAAGGTCTGTTTCTTCTAAGTGATAAGGGGTCAGCCTAATAGATAAGTTGGAAGCCTTACCTATATCTTGTTATCTTGAGATTAACCCATATCAACAAGAGTTGTCATCCAACTATACCTATGTCACTATAAATACAGGTAAGGGCCCTCATATACGGGTACGTTCACTATTCTACACTTTTGGCATTCAAGAGTATTCCTCATATTATTTTGACTTAAGTATCGGAGTGCTCTTCCGGCCAACCACCCAAGTCAGACTAGCACTAACTCGTGCTCTTCTGTGTTGTTCATTCTGTGAGGAAACTTGTCAAAAAATGCGCTCTTAAAAAATGCTCTCAATTTAAAAAAAAATGAGTTTTATATTTTGAAAAGAGAGTCCCTAAATGCGTCCGGGTACCTTCTGAATATAGTCAAGAATATACATCCTATGTCAGATATGTGCAAGACAATGGTCAAACGGTACGCAATAACCATTTTTATCGTATCCAAAGGGAAATATGGCCAGGAGTCTTGCTTATTTCCCCAATATAGCCCCGAGATAGTAAACTGACTGAGATATCTGGTAGGCTAAGCGATGTTTTATTTTATTTTATCAATTTTTTTTTTTTTTGTGAAAAAGTAACTTTTGAAAATGGAAGAAAAGAAATAAAAAATGATGTAATGCAAATTTGAATACTAATAAAAAATCTAAGATAAGAACATTGAAGTGCTTTCAAATTTAGCCCTCTTTCGTAAGTAGATCCCCAGTGGAGTCATCATTGTGAGGAACCCTCTTGAAAAACATGCTCTTAAAAAACACTCTCAATTTAAAAAAAAAATAGGTTTTATGTTTTGAAAAGAGAGCCCACAAATGCGTATGTGTTAAAGGTTGTACAATTGGAGTGACCACTTGATTTTGATGATAAATCACGAAAACAAAAAATCTTCAAAGTACTAGTCCGTCATTACCAGAGATAATGGTTCGGGAGTTAGGGTACAAAAAAGGAAGGTGTTAAGCACCCCTCTCGCTCGATCAAAAGTCGGCCTCTACTTATCACTTCTTTGTTCTTGACTTAAATTTTTCAACAATAATATATACAGAATAGGGATTGAAGAGAGATCATCCAAAAGCAAATAATAAAATGAAATCTAACGTAATCTAAACGATTTTTTAAGCATGCTTACATTCAAACCACATATCAAAGGGGAAATGGAATCAAAAAATAGTAAAAAAATATATACTGGTAAAACTTATAAAACAAAGGCATGCAGGAGGCAGAAAAAGGGCATATAAACACAAAGACATACTGGATCATGAAATAAACATTGTGGTCGTAACAATCGAAGGTTGCGACCGCACATATGACCTTGCGGTCACGCATATATAAGCCATAAAAGTCGCAGTCGACATCATTGAAGGGTGCGACTATAAACTCTTGAGGCTGTAGGATATTATTTCGTCAAAATAGTGTGCTTGAGTGTCGTGTCATAACCAATACAAACAAAAAAGAAAATAAAGCAACAAGACAAAACATGTTCAACATAGATTTTAAAAAAGCAAGTAGACTAAAAACCTAATAGATAGAATAACATAGAGAACCTAAAAAGAAAAAAAGCAAACCAAGACACTTGTGAAGCTTGCGATCGCACTATCGAAGTGTGCAACTGCGCCTAACACAAATGAGGTACTCGCGGTCGAAACCATTGAAAGGTGTGACCGCAAAGATAAGGGCAACTAGAGAACTATTTTATTGAAAATAATGTGAGTGTGTATTGGGAATGTGTATAAAAGACTACGGGAGTATGGGAAAAGGCCTAATATGGGACTTAATATGGCAACTAATCTTGAATTTAAAACTAATCTATTCAAAACAATGAAAACAAAAACCTAATTCTATCATGAATTTTATAGAAAGAGTTTCCTAAGCATAAAAAGACTAAGAGAGCAATGAAAATGTAAGAGAGTAAAAATCAAGAAAATAATACGATAATCGTGACACTTCCCTCGAGGAGAAAAGATAAAATAGAAAGAGTCATGATATTTAAAACTTACTCGAATAATGACAAAGAAAATCTCGCGCAATACCGGATTGCT
This sequence comes from Aequorea victoria, assembly GCA_032361285.1. Lineage (NCBI taxonomy): Eukaryota > Metazoa > Cnidaria > Hydrozoa > Leptothecata > Aequoreidae > Aequorea > Aequorea victoria. The sequence goes on from JAUTBS010010546.1 coordinate 2,384, forward strand.
ATCCGGATGTCTCCTCTGTATCTTTTGTCTTCTCGCCTAGTGTCAATAGGACTTCATATGACCACAAGACCTTAATCTTTGAGTAGCCGAGGTACGAGAATTTACTAAATATTGAGTGAATTGTAATTTTGGCAGAGTATCGATGTTGGGAAGGGTGTTCTCATAAATGCTGAGGGAAGTACATATTTATAGAACTTCGTGCATACTCAATGCCCAATGAAATGCTACCATGTGGAGATGAAATATTCCAATTTGTAACATTTACAAGTTGCTACCACAATAAAGGAACATTATAACCTCAAGGAATGAATGGCACAACTGCAAGGAATGAAGGGTACGACCCCAACAAAGGTCTGGTGGATTGCAAGGTTGGGCTTGTTATGACGTCCGTACTTTTGAGAGGCTGAGGATGCAAGGACCAGGTGTTGCGGTCATATAAAGAATATTGTGACCGCAACTTTGTAATATGCTACTTGTTGGTTTTTTTGTCTTTAAAAGCGTTTATGGGTTTCAAAAAAGGGTTCTCAAGGTGAATTCGTTAGTGATGTGATTATATCACAACGCGTGTGGTGATTGAATGTTAAAGTTTCATAGACAGTCCCTTTGACTAAGTCGTTCTTAAGCTGAAAAAAATAGACAAAAAATGTAAAGAATAGCCGTACTTGAGTTTTCATCAAGTTGCATATGTACGCGTTGTAAGGAATCAGACCAATGTAGTTCTTGGGACAATTCTCATGGTACAAGGAAAATAAGACAGGTTCTAGTGGTTATCTTACAAAACTGTGAAAAACTTTTAAGGTCACGAGGATCAAAAACAAAATAGGGTCAGTTTAAGGTCATGAAGGACCAAAAGATCAAAACCAGTTTAAGATCATGAGGAGGACCGAATGATCAATTTAAGGTCTTGAAGGGACTGCTTAGAGTCAGTTTATGGTCACAAGGAGGATCGAAGTCAATTTAAGATCATCAAGAGCACTAAATGATCAATTTAAGTTCTTGAAGGGACCGTCTAGAATCAATTTATGGTCTTGAAGAGGACCAAAGTAAGTTGAGGGTCATGAGAATGACCGAAGGATCAATTTAAGGTCTTGAAGGGATCACCTAGAATCAATTAATGGTCATAAGAAGGATCGAAGTTAGTTTAGGGTCATGAGGAAAATTGAAGAATCAATTTAAGGTCTTGAAGGGATTGTCTAGAGTTAGTTTATGGTCATAAGGAGGACCAAACTCATTTTACGGTCATGAAGAGGACCAAATGATCAATTTAAGGTCTGAAAGGGACCATCTAGAGTCAATCTATGATCATGAGGAGGATCAAAGTTAGTTTAGGGTCATGAGAACGATCGATTAATTAGTTTTATGTCGTGAGAATGATCGAAGATGGGTAGATCATTTTAGGGTAAAGAACAGACCGATTACCCAGTTTTAGGTCTTGAGAATGACTGAAAAGGGGTAGATCATATTAGGGTAATGAACGAACCAATTACTCAGTTTTAGGTAATAAGAAGGACCGAATAGAAGAATATATCATTTTAGGGTCATAAATGGGCCGATTACTCAATTTTAGGTCATGAGATGGACTAAATAGAGGTGTAGATCATTTTAGGGTCATGAACGGACTGATTACTCAGTTTTAGGTCATGAGAAGAGAAGGACCGAATAGAGGGATTTCTAAACCATTATGGTTTAAGAAAGTGTAGACACTCCAACTTGACTAAATCGCGTATTAGGCTTATTCAGTCCATCACCAATGATGAATATATGCACAAACTCACGTCGAAAGAAACTCTGTACGATCTCAAGAGTCAAAGAAAATATCCAAAATACCCTAAAAACACCCAAACTTTCCAAATACCCACAAAAAAACATTTTTGAAACCCTTTAACCAGGCGCACGCCACCTTCAAGTAGGCACGCGCTATCCCTTTTTCCATCGCTCTCCATATCTAAAGAAGGCGTGTGCCATCACTTTTTCAAACCCTAGCCATGTCATATCCAAAGTAGGCGCACAGTACCAGCAACCAGGCGCACGTCATCCTCAAAGGTGGCGTGCGCCATTTCTTTTGGAATATTCTATTCTCTCCACATGTCATCTTGTCATTGGTTAGCTGTCATGCACGGATTTCTATAAATACTGACATTCCTCAATATTTATAGAGAGTGACTTCTCTCGACATCAACACTCTGTCAAGATTTCTTCTCATTGAAAATTCTCTCGACGTCGACACTCTGCTGAAATACTGACCTATCCGATATTTAGCCAACCGAAACACCACATAAATTCCCCTTTTGAGTCATTTTTTAAAGACTCAAAGATCGTACGGAGGACCACTCGCATTGGACGAGATGACACAATGCATTGAGGGGGTGCCCAGATAGTAATCAGGCATTGCTCGAGATTCTCTTTTCGTCGTTCTGGTAAAATTTAAATATCGCAATATCTTTCATTCTTTCCTCCCTCTTCTTGAGAAAGAAGTCGTGATTATTGTTTAATTGGTTAATTTTCTTTGTGTGCTACACCACACACAAAGATAAATAATGTGTGACTCACATTTATTTGTACAGAGTTATTGTAAAGGTTTTTGATCTTAGAACATCAATGAAATGAACTCTTTCAACAGAGTAGATGTTTACAATAAGCTCATGGATGAAAGAACCAAAATCAGAATAATGAACAATTGGCTGATATGGTTTTCCTTTGGAAATGGCAGAATAGAATTCTCAGGATCTGATGTTGTGTGACTGATATCTCTTAAATTTTCTTCGTATCAGTGCATGAGAGTATATGAGAGTATATGAGAGTGAGAGATAGCTTTTTTGTTTCTACTGTGTAAGTCTATTGGTCTATCTTTCTGAATGATCTGCTGCTCTTTAAATAGTTTCCGTAAATAGCTATTGCACTCAAAGGATCATTTCGAATTACTGTATATCACGATCTGATCTTCCATAAATCAAGCAATGATTTCTATTGATCTTGATATGAAATGATTTATAATTATCCTCAAAACTAAATTCGATCATCAATGTAGTTGTTACATTTCAAAAATACTTTCTGAAATCGCGCTATAAATCACATTTGGTCATTGCATCAAATTCCTGATATTCCGTAATAGTGGTTTCCTTGATTTGTGCCATGAATCTTCGTGATCTGATTTTAAAATGTCTTGGGGTCATATCCATAATTCAAAATGATTTGCATCAAGTTGTTTTAATTCAAAAATATTCTATAAATAACGCTATAAGTGGAACTGATCTTCACGGGATTCGCGCTGTACGATTTGCTGAAATCGCACCCTTGGGTTGACACAATTGGATTTGGGTCGACTCAAGTTTCTTAAATCACAGATTCTTCTTGTTGTGGGTTGACTCATGTAGAGGATGTGTCAACTCATGTTCCTTAGACTTCGGATTCTTTGTTACGGGTCGACTCATGTTGAAGTTGTGTCAACTCATGATCTTTAGACTTTGGAATCTTTGCTTTGTGTCAACTCATGATCAAGTTGTGTTGACTCAGAATCCTTACTCTTCAGGATCTTTGACTGTGAGTTGACTCATGATGAAGATGTATAGACTTATGATGATGAAGCCTCAGTTTCTTTCTCAGGCCTTCAGTTGGTTCGACTCATGAGATGTTTGTGTCGACTCATGATTACTTTGGTCAACTCATACTTTGCTGTATTAGCTCACGCCTGCCTTGGGTCTACTGGTGCTTGGCTTAGATCAGCTCACGCCTGCCTTGGGTCGACTGGTGCTTGCCTTGGGTCGGCTCACGCCTACCATGGGTTGACTCATAATTGACTTGAGTCGACTCATGGTCGCTGCTGAGGAAAGTCCAGAGAGCTGAGTGACTTGGGTCGACTCATGGTCGCCTGCTAAACAATATACCGAGAGCTTTTCCATTTAGGTCGACTCATGGTAGTCTTTGGGTCGACTCAAATACATAGTGTCTTTTGAAAGCTTTCTATTCTGCTTCTGAGCTTACGCATTGTTTGGAAAATAATTTAATACTTGATTTAATACCTGAAATAACTACAACACTTATTAAATACAAGGTCAAGGGTGTTAACCGTTCATATATATTAAAATCATTTGAACGATTGATTTAGTCTTGTAAAAAGATATATTTTAAAATCATTTGATCTTTTAAAGCTTTGTTTGTTATCATTAAAAATAATAAACACTTTATAAAATTTTGGGGCTAACAATCTCACTATTTTTGATGATGACAAATAATTTAAATAATTTTATAAAAAAAAATCTTGATATGATAAAATATTTATTTTGAAATGCTCACCCTAAAGATGTGCTTCCTTTTTCAAAGAGAATTTTCCAAAAAACTAAGCATTTATACCAAAAGATGTTAAATCAATCATTTATATATATATATATATTCAAAACAGAATTATTCAATCATATTGATACCAATTAAAATAGAGAGTCATTTTATCATATTAATACCAAATGAATATGCAAATCAGAGTTTAAGCATTGAGAAACCAAATTGATGAAACCTTAGATACAAAAAATTAGATACTAATTTAAACATATAAACCATTTCTCTTTTTAGATACCAATTAATGAAAAGAATCATTTCACTTTTCCTTTTTGCTTTGCTATGTTTAAGATTAAACACAGATTTACTTATTTTTCTTTATTTCTTCCTTGCTGTTACTGTTTCTTTATTTCTCCCCATTTCTGTTTAACTGTATTTTCTCCCCTTTGGCATCTCAAGAAATGGAAAATATGCATATCAAAAAAATGAGAGACAACATTCATACTAATAAGAGAAAATTACATTCATGCATAAGAACCAAGAGAGAAAAGATCATATATACAAAAAAATTACATCCATTAAAAGAATGTATGTTCTTTAAGAGGCAACCCATATACATAGAGATCAAAAGAGAAGAGAAGATAAAAGATAGAAAACAAAGAAGACTAGAGGAAATCCTCGCGCATTTGTTTGTTCCATTTAGCTTTGCATTCAGCTGCGGTTTCTTCTTTGTCTTTATTTTTCCTTTTGTATGTAGCTTCTTTCTTTTCATCAAGTTCTTCTAAAATGTCGAAGATAGATGGCTTGTCTTTCTTCTTGGCTGGCTTAGCCATTTTCACATTTTCTTTGCTCGAAACCTGTTCTTTTCCTTTGGAAGAGGCAGACTTGAACTCTAGAGCAGAGATCTCCTCAATATGAATTTCCTTCGCTGAAGCTACTTCCTCATTGAGATTCTCACGATATGCTCTTTCAGCTTTTTCAACGGGGGTCTCCAAATGGATTTCGGCCCATTCCATGAACTCTTAAATTTTGCGGAGGATTTCATTTATTTTTCTCGCATTACCTTGATCAAACTCATAGCGAATGCCATTGACCAAGAGGTCACTGGCAAGGAGGTAGTCCTTCATATTCTTTTTCATGTCTTGACCTATGGTGTTGCTTGCCCTGCAAGTACCATCTATTCTATCATTGAGGTCAGGTAGGATTCGGTTCAACTTGAGTTGCTCGTAAACCATTACTCTTGTTGTTCTTGAAATCTCTCAATCTAAAACTCATAGAGATCCATTCTCTCATGCACTTTTTTTATTTCTAGATTGGAGGCTGTGTTGATTTCAACAAGATGGTTGAGCTGTGCTTTTATCTCCTCAAAGGCAGAGGGATGAATGGACTGTGAGGGTGGAGATGAGGCTGGAGCTGGAGTGAAAGGGGAAGGGAAATGAGGGTGTGGAAAAGAAAGGAGGTCTTGTAGTTGATTTTTGGGTGGTTGATCTTGTGGTTGATCTATGGGATGTTGGTCTTGTAGCTGATCTATGCAGTATAGATCGATAGAAGGGTGAAAGGGTAAGGTGGTGGTTTGGTTAGGACTTTGGTCTTGGGGTGGATTAGGGGATAGATTAGCATCTTGCTTAACTCATTGGCCCTCAATCTCAACCAGTCGCATCCTTTTAAGGGTGAACTTGTTGTATATGTGGGTATGGTGGAAGGGTACAAACAAGAAATCTTTAAGATTAACTTTAAAATACTTACAGATTTTTGTAAGAAGCATGCCATGGGAAAGAATATTCTTTATGATTTGGAAAGCTTTCCATATATCAGAGAGGATGAGATGGCCAAGATCTATGGGTTCTTGGTTAATGATGCACCACATTATCATTAATTGAATAAAGGTAACATCCCTAAACTTTTCTCCTTGGAAAAAAAATATGTTGTTCACCATATGGTGGAGAAGTCTGTATTCAGGGTGAAGAGGATTGGCATCAAAGATTTTATCGAAGTTAAGGTCATTTTGGCCAGTGATTAGAGAGATGAAATCCTCAAGAGGAATGTCAGGGTAGTCATGGCATCTTTTGGTGCAACTGAGAAGATGGATTCCACTAAGGGCTTCTATCAATTTGTTGACCAATTGGTCTCCAAACACTAGGTCTTTTTCTTTGACCTAACTACTTATGAATAGCCATTCAGAGCCCGTGTTTATATTCATGTGGTCATAGGTTATTCTAACCAAATCAAGGTAGACTGGTTCATTGACGGTTACCAATTTGTCCCATCCCGAATTGGTAAACCAAGCCCTAAAATGCATTTCAGTTGTATCAAAGAACTGAAAATCTATGCACCTCCCATTAGAGACTTAGCTAGACTTAAAAGATTTGGCATACTTATCTTGTGTCTCTTGATTTCGACAGAGAAGTACTGTTGATGAATGACTCTTGCCCTTTTTGCTCTTCTTCTTACTACCAAAAGCTTCAGCTTGGTTGGTTCTTGTTATTTTGGAGACGAATGATGGATTGGAAGAATCCATTGTTGAGTTGAGTTTGTAGAAGACGAGAACCAGAAAATGCGACCGAGAACTTAGGATTTTTCCGTTCGCAATGCGAAAGAGGGAAATCGTGATGTTGCGATGATATAAAAGATGTGAGTGGTAGGTTTAACATGAGAGGTATCAAAGGGATTTTTACAGAGATAGAAGGGGAGGCATCGAGGCTTTGACTCAAGAGAGAGAGAGAAACAAAGATAGACTGAAAGCTTTTAATCGTTTGAAGTAATGGGTCACCACCGGACATTTTATTTATATACCCCGTGCACTGAGTCAACACATAAGTGTTTTGAGTCTACCCAAATGTGTTTTTAGGGATTAAGATAGAAATAGATCTCCTTGAGTCAACACATAGACCTTAGTTAGTCGACCCAAAATGCCTTCATCGCTTGAGAGAGACAGTGATGTGAGTCGACACAACTAACTGTGAGTTGACCCATTAATGTTCAACGCTTAGGCCAAAAGAGTCCTGAGTCGACTCATACTATCTGTGAGTCGACCCGTGTGCTACATAATTTAGAATTTTTAGAAAACATCAAATATTTATGAATTTAACATGCCTAATTCACCTTTAATAAAATTAAATCTTTCTTCACTTAAAGGTTTGGTGAATATATCAGCCAGTTGATGTTCTGTACTTATAAATTCTAATGAAATGTCTTCTTTTTGCACACGGTCTCTTATAAAATGATGTCTTATCTCTATGTGTTTAGTTCTTGAGTGTTGAATATGACTTTTAGTTAAACTAATTGTACTTGTATTATCACATTTAATTAGAACTTTATGATATTTTAATTTAAAGGCTTCCAATTGTTGTTTCATGTATAGAATTTGAGCGCAACAACTTCCTTCAACTATGTATTCAACTTCTGTGGTTGAGGTAGCTACTGAGTTCTGTTTTTTACAGAATCATAAAACTAATGAGTTTCCTAGGAAGTGGCATGATCCACTAATGCTTTTACGATCTAGCCTACAACCGCCAAAATCAGCATTCGAATAACTTAATAGTTCAAGAGATGTATTCTTAGGATACCATAAGCCTAGGCTTGTTGATCCTATTAGATATATAAGGATTTTTTTTCACAGCTACTAGATGTGATTTTTTAGTATCAGACTGATATTTAGCACATAAGCATACGTAAATATGATATCAGGACGGCTAGCAGTTAAGTAAAGGAGGCTACCAATCATACCTCGATATTTTCTATTGTCAACTGATTTACCTTTCTCGTCTTTGTCAATTATTGTTGATGTGCTCATAGGAGTTGTGCATGGTTTTGCATCTTCCATATCAAACCTTTTTAAGAGTTCTTTCATGTACTTGGCTTCATTTATGAAAGTTTCCTCTTTTGTTTGCTTGATTTGAAGTTCAAGAAAGAAGTTGAGCTCTCTCATCAGGCTTATTTCAAATTCTTCCTGCATAATCTTAGCAAACTCTTTACATGGGTTCTTATTAGTAAATCCAAAGATAATATCATCAACATAGATCTGTACTAATATCATGTCTTTTCCTTTTTGTTTAATGAAAAGTGTTGAATCAAGTTTTCCTCTAGAGAACTCTTTTTGTATTAAGAAGCAATTTATTCTTTCATACCATACTCTAGGAGTTTGTTTCAACCCATATAACGCTTTTGATAGCTTAAAGATATGATCTGGATATTTATAGTTTTTAAAACTAGGAGGTTGCTTTACATACACTTCTTCATTTATATAGCCATTCAAGAAAGCACTTTTAACATCCATTTAAAATAATGTAAAATTTTTTTGGCATGAAAACGCTAATAACATTCTTATGGCTTCTAATCTAGCTATAGGAGCATATGTTTCTTCATAATCTATGTCTTCCTCTTGATTATAACCTTGGGTTACAAGTCTAAATTTGTTTCTAACTATATTGCCCGATTTATCTTTCTTATTTCTAAAAATCCATTTTGTGCCTATAATAGTATTATCTTTAGGTCTAGGAACTAAAATCCATACTTTATTTTTTTTTAAATTGATTTAGTTCCTCTTGCATGGTATTTATCCAATATTTATCATTTTCAGTTTCTTGAATATTTTTGGGTTCTATTTGAGATATGAATGCTAGATTATTACATACATCTCTAACAAGAGAGTGAGTGGTTAGCCATTTGGTTGGTTCACCAATAATTTGATCTATTGGATGATCTTTAATCAATCTTCTATATGTAGTCTCAATTTGTAATTGATTTTGTTCTTTTGATTGCTTTTCATCTTTATTTTGTTAAGAGGCGTCAATAGTTATATCATTTTCACGTTCTCCTCTTAATTCTACACAATCATCATCAACATGCTTTTTGGATAGCGGAGTGTTAGTTTCTTCAAACACAACATGCATAGATTCTTCAACAACTTGAGCTCTTTTAATGTATACTCTATAGGCTTTACTTATTATTGAATATCCTAGAAATATATACCATCATCTGATTTAGCATCAAATTTCTCAAGATTATCTTTTGTGGTCAATATGAAGCATTTACATCCAAGCACACGAAAGTAGCCAATATTTGGTATTCTACCATGTCATATTTCATATGGGGTTTTATTTAATTTTAATCTAATAATTACCCTATTTGATACATAGCATGCAGTATTGACGGCTTCAGTCCAAAAATATTTAGCTAGATTGTGTTCATTTAGCATGGCTCTAGCCATTTCTTGTAGAGTTCTATTCTTTCTTTCAACTACGCCATTTTGTTGGGGTGTTCTAGGTGCGGAGAAATTTTGACGTATTTTATTTTTATCACAAATTTTTATAAAATCTTTATTAATGAATTCTCCTCCTCTATTATTTTTTATGTTATTAATCATGCATTCTTTTTTATTTTGAGATCTTTTACATAGTTTAGCAAAATGTAAGTGTATTTCATCCTTATGTGCAAGGAATATTACACATGTGTATTTAGTATAATCATCAACAATTACAAAAGGTGTAATATTTTTCACTTAGACTTGCTTTAGGTATAGGTCCAAATAGATCCATGTGTAACAGTTGTAGAGGTCTAGTTGTTGATATGTGATTCTTTTTCTTGAATGATGTTTTATTTTATTTTCTATATTGACATGCATCACAAATTTTGTCCTTAACGTATTTGGTTTTAGGAAGACCTTTTACTAGTTCATTATTAGATAACTTAGCGATTAAGTCCATACTAGCATATCCTAATCTTCTATGCCACAACCAACTATTTTCATTAATGACTGCTAAGCATTTTATATTTTGTGATTTAATTTTATCAAAATTAATTGTGTATTCATTTTTATTTTTATGACAAACAAAAAGAACCTTATTATCACATACACTTTCTACTCCATGTGTATTAGTTTTAAAGATTACTTTGTATCATTTATCACATAGTTGATTAATACTTAGCAAGTTATGTTTAACTCTATCTATAAGTAAGACATTTTTAATAAGTAGGGAAGAATTCTTACCAATGGTACCAACTCTGATAATTTTACTTTTGGAGTTGTCACCGAAGCTTACGTGCCTTCCATTCCTTGGTGTGATAGAGATGAATTTATTTTTATCGCCTGTCATATGTCGGGAGCACCAATTATCTAGGAACCATTTGTCCTTGTGTGGAGTTGACTTTAAACACACCTACAAAAAAATAATCATACAATTTTTTTAGGATCCACTTTTTTTTGGATTCTTCAATGTTAATTTTCGTATGATGCATTCTTTAGGAATTCAGATTTTGTTCTTATCTTTGCGATTCTCTTTAATATGACCTAATTTTTCACAATGTTCACAACATGGTATTTTATAAGTTGTTAGATCTTTTAAAAAATTTTGATCATTTGATTCTTCATAACCTATGCCAGTTTTGTTGTAGACACATATTTGTTGTCCTAAAAGTTTGTAAAGATTTTCTTGACCTTTTGTAAACTTTGTGAAAGTTCCGAATAGATTATTTGTTTTCAATTTCAATGATTTATTTTTATTTTCTAGAAAAAATATTTTATCATTATGTGAGGATGTATTTCTTTTAAGAGTTAATGTTTCATTTAAAACTTGTAACTCTTCAAGTTCTTTTGAAAGACTCATAACTTTCTTTTTAAGAAGTTTGTTTTTCATTTCAATTCTTTCAAATTCACATCGTAATTCATTGAAGGTATGTAAAAGTTCATCATAATCAAATGAGTTTAGAATTACCTCATCATCGCTGTCATCTTTTTCATTGGCCATGAGACACAGATTCACAATCTCCTCATCGCTTGAAGTTGATTCTTCTTGACTTTCGTTCGAGTCATCCCATATAGCTTTCATTGCTCTTTTGCTGAATTTTTTGGGCTTGTCTTTCTTTAGAAGTGGACAGTCTGCCTTGAAATGCCACAGTTTCTTACATTCGAAATATATGATGAGATATTTCTTCGTTGTATCATTTTTTCTTGATTCTCCTTTTTTGAAATCTTTCTTAAACGATCTCCTTTTGAAGCTTTTTGTCTTTTTAAGAAATTTATTGAATTTTTAGCTAAAAAGTGCTGTCGTCATTCTCATCATCAGAGTTGTTTGAGTCTTCTTTGTCAGATGACTCTTGTTGTGAGAATTTTAGGACCATTCCTCTTCTTTTCTTTGGTTCCTCTTCTTCCAGCCTTCCTTTCATGACGATCTCATGTGTCATTAATGAACCTATGAGTTCATCAAGGCTAAGCACATTGAGGTCTTTTGCTTCTTGAATTGCTGTGACGTTTGCATCCCAATATTTTGGTAGAGATCTAAGAATTCTTTCTAACATTTTTAACGTTTGTATAAACTTTGTCAAGAGATTTTAAGGAGTTGATAATGTTAGTGAATCGTGTAAACATGCTAAAAATATTTTTATTATCATGCATTTTAAGTAATTTATACTCATGCACAAGCATACTAATTTTGGAGTCTTTAACTTGATTTGTACTTTCATGAGTTATTTCAAGTTTATCTCATATTTCATTAGCAGTTTCACATATAGATATTCTATTGAATTCATGTGAATTTAATGCACATTATAGAAGATTCATTGGTTTAGAATTTTGTTGTATTTCTCTAATATTATTTTTATTCCATTCTAATTCATCTTTTGGAATGATTATTCATTCAATTACTTTGATAGGTCTTTTAGGATCATATACAGTAATTTTTTATAATTCATGTTAGCCTAAAAGCTCTCAATCAAGCTTTTTTTTAGTTTTGATTATAACAACAATTGAATTTGTTTATTGCTAATATATTAGCTGTGTTTGAGATCATTTTTCAGGTTTATCCATCCTATTGAAGCTCAATTCTACACAAAAAAGTCAAGAAAAAAAGGCTGAGAAACAAAGTTTAATGATACTTTGAATATTGGTTTTGAGGACCAAGGAGAAGTGTCGACACCCCTCTCAATAGGGTCGACACCCTCATGTGAAGAAAGAACAGTT
>JAUTBS010010657.1:0-14612 GCA_032361285.1 Aequorea victoria
ATTCCCAACCGGTCCCAGAGAGAAAGAATAATCTCTCCTTCCAATGTTTATTTGAGGTGGGGCAGCCAGTAATAAGGGCTCGATCGTCAGACCTAGCGTGAAAGTAGTACCAGTCGAGTTGTTTTTCCCTCAGCTGGTAGTAGTAGAGGAATTCATCCACCGTAAGATGATGTTCGCCACCAGAAACCTCCTCTCAGAGAATTATTGACCCAATGAGGATCCTTCAGGCATTGGGCATCAACTGACCCGGGGACAGACATAGAAACCCCAAAAGTTCCCTAACTATGCTAGGAAAAGGCACCCTAAGCCCCGCAGCAAAGGCGTGCTCGTACATGGCTAATCTGCCATTAGGGGGAAGACATGCACGCCCATCTTTTTCGGTAAGCCAGAATTCAACAGAAGGGGGGAGGCATAGGGATGAATGAAGAGAGACAAGGTCTATCGCTCGACTAACCGAGGAAATAAGCTTGATAGCGAATTCCTGAGAACCTTTCTCGGACAGATGGACGATTGAACTCGAGGCTTCATCTCGGTCAACGGAAGGTGATTGAGGAGGAGGAAGCGCAAGAGGTGAAATGGTTCATTCGCTACTCGAACCATCGGAAGAACAAACTTCTTGAGGATATGCCATGGTCCCACTCCTCAAAAGAGAAATGGTATATTAGACAGAGGTTGATACTTTTCTCAGGTATAGCTCAAAAGAAGGATGGTTGGGCACAAACGCACCCACCGATGGAGGAATTTCAGACCTATCATAAAGGAATAAAAGCCTATTCGCAAGGAAACAGGGGAAGGGAGCAGAAAAAGGAGGATCCTAAAGAACCTCCGACTCAGAATCAGAAATAAAAGAAGTCAAAATGCAGTAAGAAAAGGAAAATGAGAGAGAAAAATAGGGGCTTACTAGGGAATGACAGGAACGAAGACGTCGAAGTGACTTTTATGGAAGCTTGAGGAGGAGGATGCTTGAATATAGGATTTGCGAACCAAATATGCTAGAGTTTTGATTCTCAGAAGAGTGGGACATTAACCCCTATCGTCCATATAAATATACGGTGGGAAAAAATCCAGGATTTGAATAAAGTATTCTGATCTAAGGGTCCCAAAGACACGCATTACTAACCGTTCGATCTATTAAGAACGTACGGTGCAGATGAGGCCACACGTTCATAGAAGACAAAAGGCCAGCCGTTTTATGGGATGCTTAGGAGATTCTGCATTTAATGGGATGTGACGTTTCACATCCCAAAACGTCCCTTCGGGGAACGGGACAAGCGCCTAGATCTCCGTCTAACCGTCACCTCGGGGAAATCAAACAACACCAGCATACCTGACAGTCTGAGTAGAGATATTCCCTTCGCCGAGCAGGTATGACTCGAGAATAGGGGGGTTTTGATAAGGATAAAGCTGATCGGTCGGTCTCCACCGACAGAGTAGGAAAGTAACTGAGCATCAAGGAGCAATTACAGGGGAAGAGTCACCTTTCCAAAAGGCAGGGTTCCATCACACGCCAAGATAGGCACCGAGTGCGAGTGCCCTACTCGGTCGGACGCGTCAGCTCGGCAAAGTCGACCGACCGAGGAGATCACCTTCCGAGCACCGAAAAGGAAACACCGAGAAATCAGCCAAGGGGTCAGCAAAAATCCCAAGATTCATGCTCAGCAAGCGGATCTACAGGGATTCTTTCCTATCCATTCCAACAATCAAGGATTACGAGACATATATAAGTAACAACATTCTCAAACCTAAAAAGGTACATAATTAATTAGCCAGTAATCCCTACATTCATATGATTCGATTGCCAGCCCTCTGACTTAAGCATCGGAGCATCCTAGGCCGGCACCCCACCGGTGTCTAGGATCTTGTTCTTTTCAAGTTCGTTCGTGGAGCGTTGGACAAATGATCAGGTATCTTCAATCGAGGGAAGACCGTGATATTCATCGACCGTTCAGAATCTGGTACCAACAAAGTATTTATGCATTTTAAGCACAATTTCATTTTTACGAGTTCGTTGATTTTGATGAACATTACATGTAGCACCTAGATATGAGAACCGGTGTTCAACCAAAACCATTACTATGTCAAAGGGAAGCACATTTTCCACACACAGACTCTGTTGTATAGACGTGGATAAGAATCAACCAAAGTATTGTATATATGTATAAGCATAAAGAGAACCAATATTTTTCTAAAGAAGAATGTAAACAGTATAAAAGCAACTTGAATATGAATCTAAAAATCTACAATTACTGAAATGTACTGAAAAGAACAAAAAGAAAGAAAGAGCAAAAAAAGAGAAAGCCTGTGATATGAGTTCTGATGGAAGATGGAACAAAGAGAAGTTTAGAGGGATCAACCAGTCAGCAAATGGAACATGATTTGGGAGAAAAGTGCCATGACACTGATGATCGGTCTCAAATGGCCAGTGTGGTTGTTTTGCAGATAGGACATGTATTCTTGTGCATGAGTCACTGAAAAAGAGAGTGGCATTATGACCAAATGGTTTCTTTTCTCAAATCCAATGCTTTCATATTTAGGACAATAAAATGGAATTGCCCATAGCTGACTAGAAGCCTAAAATTCTCAAGTGTAGCAGCAATAATAGAAGAGTTATTGATTGATCATAAGATTATTAGTTCAAATACTACCAATTTGTTTTATATACACATCATTCATGTAACTTCATAAAAACCAAAAGCGTTCAATAGGTCATATTGATAAATGAATGAAATAATTAAAAAAATTCAAACACACAAACGAAATAATTAAAAAGAACACCAGAAAGGCTAACCACCGGTGGCAGAGGAGGGTCACAGGAGGAGGAGGGTCACTGGTAGAGCACGGTCGCTGGTAGAGGACGCTCATAGGCAGAGGAGGGACGCTTTCGGAGGAGCCTCACAGGCGGAGGAGGGACCTTGGCAGAGGAGGCACGCTAACAGAGGGGGCTCGCCGATGGAAGAGGCACGCTGGTAGAAGATTGCTTGCTGGCGGAAGAGAATCGATTGTCGCAACTAAAGAGGGAGAGAGGGAGAGGAGGAATTGAAGGATTGTGAATTGGCGTAGTACGCAGCATGGTTAGAATTTAAGACACATTAGATAAATGAGAATTGTGAATTAATCCCGCCACTTACAACCACATTGTTTTAATAATAGTTTTTTGATAAATTGTTGTCAATAAAATATTTTTATTATATACTTGTTGCTACCAATTTTTTACAATGGGAAGATTGCCGTTGTAAATAAATAATTTCTAACTGATTTGCGTCGAAAACTTATGCCATCTCAAAAAATTATTTTTTGCGTCGGCATTTGAGCTCTCGCAAAAAACCTCCGATACAAATAGTAATTTTTCTAGTAGTGATTATATAGATATTAATTTTATTCTTTTGAGTTTTTTTAAATTTGATTTATTTGGATAAAAAATTTACAAATTAATTTTTTTAATTAAAAAGATTAAAATAAATTAAAAAATAAAATAAAATAAATCAATACACCATTATTCAGATATTATTTAGTGAATTTATTTTTTTAAGAATTTTTTATTAATGTACTTTTATTTTTTTAAGGGGACTGGCTGAGGGAGAGTGTGTGGAGGGAGGCGACGACAGAGGGAGAGTGAGGAGGGTGACGATCGAGATGAACGCTAAGATGTGGATGGGAGGCAACGGCTGCAAGATGTGTATAATGAAATTAGGGTTATGTGAAATTAATGAGTACTCTTAATCAAAACTACGTCGTTTTGATTTCATTTGTCTCGCAATGATATCTTTTAGTAAATTACATTTTATTTGTCTCACAATGATATCTTTTAGTAAATTACTTTAACGATAATTTTTTTTATGACTAGGGTTTTTGAGACGGCTATTTTGCCATCGTAAAATGTATTATTTTAAAATTTTGATCAAATATTTTTACTTTTAATTTATCTGGATAAGAAAAATTTAAAAATAAAAAATATTAAAATAATTTTTATTTATCGTAAATAATAATTTTTTTCGTCTATGCATTTACGACTGTCACTGATACCGTCGTAAATAATAATGCTTTGTGTCTAAGCATTTATGACCGTCAAAGTACCATCGTAAATAGTAACTTTTTGCGTTTAAGTATTTACGACCGTCAAAGTGCCGTCGCAAATAATACCTTTTTGTGTCTAAGCATTTGTGACCGTCAAAGTGTCGTCGTAAATAGTAATTTTTTGCGTTTATATATTTACGATCGTCCATGTGCTGTCGCAAATACTAACTTTTTTCGTCTAACCATTTGCGATCGTCAAAGTATCGTCGCAAATAATACATAGTCTAGGCATTTGCGACCGTCAAAGTGCTGTCGCAAATACTAACTTTTTGCCTCTAAGCATTTGCGACCGTCAAAATGCCGTCGCAAATAATACCTTTTTGCGTCTAAGCATTTACAACCGTCAAAGTATCGTCGCAAATAATACATTTTTGCGTCTCAGCATTTGCGATCGTCAAAGTGTTGTCATAAATAGTGACTTTTTGCGTCTAAGCATTTACGACCGTCAAAGTGCCGTCGCAAATAATACCTTTTTGCGTCTAAACATTTGCGACCATCAAAGTGTCATCGCAAATAATACCTTCTGCGTCTAAGCATTTGCGACCGTCAAAGTCCCGTCGTAAATAGTGACTTTTTACTTCAGCACCATTTGCCGTCGCAATTAGGGACTTTTTGCGTCGGCATTAGCACCGTCACAAAAAAGGTCGAGGCAAAAACTCCTTTTTCTAGTAGTGCTACGTTTACTTCTCAAGCTTATCTTGGGTATTTTCTACTATCTCCAAGTATTTACGGGTGTGCTCAAACCTTTTACAATCTTTTAAAGATTCACCAAGCTGCGTTTCAAAACCACCAAGCTTCTAACACTTGTGATCTTTTCTTTATATGCTTTACCACACACAATGAACAGTCGATGATGACTCACCATCTCTTTACAATGATTTGATAAGTAGCTTGGTGTAAAAATGATGATAAGAAACTCTCTTACAAAAGTGAATATAACAGTATGTCTCACAGTAAAAAAATTAGAAGAAAGATGATGAACAATGCGGTTAGGGTTTTTCTCAGAATAACAGATTCAAAAAATGACAACCCTTGATCGATTTAATCAATAATTTCTTATGATCTCTTATCATAGAATGATTGATAGTCACTCCCTTATATAATTTCAAGCTCTAATATAGCCGTTGCAAATCAAATCTTGCAATTTAATACTATGAAACACAACTGTTAACAGGCGTGATTCTCGCACAGAATTACTGATTTTGCGCCCATGGGTTAACTCACGTTGAGGCTGAGTTGACTCAATGCCTTGATATTTTGGAGTAAATAGGATTCTTCGCCCGTGGGTTGACTCATAGTGATGTTTGGGTCGACTTACAATGATAATGTCTCATCTTTATTACAGACCTTTGTCCATGGGTCGACTCATGTGTAATTTGGGTCGACTCGCACAAGTTTCTACCTTTGAGTTTACACTTGGGTCGACTTGAGAGTTGTTGCGCCTCAGCACATAACTGCCTTGGGTCGACTCACATGTTGCCTCTGCAAATTTACTGAATGGTAGTCATTCTGGGTCGACTCATGTCTTTCCATGGGTCGACTCACAGGATGTCTTTGCCTTTGAGATGATGCGTGAGCCAATGCACTTCAGCTCAATATCCTTAGACTCAAAGCTTGGGTCGACTCACCATGATGATGGGTCTACTCATGGTCGATATGGAGAATAGATCCAGAGAGTCATTCAACTTGGGTCGACTCATAAAACATTTTGGGTCGACTCGTGGTCGCTTCTGAAGTAAGTTTGTAGGAGATCCTGAGAGCTTGTCACTTTGGGTCGACTCATGCAAGAGCGTGGGTCGACTCAAACCTTTCAAAAATTCTAAAAGTTTTCTGTCTTGATCCTGAAATAGTGCTCTGTTTGAGAATTGAATTATTATTTCTTATAACTTTTTTAACACGTTATTTTTTACCTGAAACAATTCCAAAATTTATTAAATACAAGGTCAACCCCAATTATAGGTGTTAACCATAATAAATATAAATAATCATATAAACCTTTTGAACATAATTTGATTTAAAGCATGTATTAAGAGATTTTCAAAATAATGTTCAATGATAGGTACACAAAATCATCTTTAACTTATTATAAATACTTTGTTTGTTATCATTAAAATTAATTAAAGATTTATTAAATCTTGGGGCTAACAATCTCCCCATTTTTTATGATGACAAACAATTTAGAAAAACTCTTTGATAAGATAGAATACATGTTTTGAAACGCTCTCCCTAAAAAAGTGCTTCCATTTTTAAAGAATGCAAACATATATAACTTCAAACATATTCATTCATAATCAAATCAAACAATCATTAAATCAACAACAATAATCAAACAACAACCATTAAATCAATTACATTTTGGTTTTCTCAAAATGTTTTTCCTCAACATACCATTCCTGTTTTTCAAGCCTATTTTTCTCCAACAACAATCACATAAACAAGCCTGTTTTTTTTCCTCCCCCTTTGCCATCTCAAAAAGTGAGAACATGCATACATGTCACCAAATTTCATAAATCATAAAGAGTGTATAAGGAGTGTATAAAGAAAATGTATCAATATTACAATCATCCAAGAATAAATGTTTGTTCATTTAGGGCAGCCCAATATTGAGAGAGTGAATAAAGACATGACAGGGAGGAAAAAGAACAAAAATCAAAAAAACTTGTCGTCCATTTGTTTCTTCCATTTGGCTTTCCTTTCGGCGGCTTTTTTTCCTTTTTCCTTGGTCTTCCGTTGATAGGCGACGTCTTCCTTTTTCTCTAACTCTTCCAAAAGGTTGAAGACAGATGGTTTGGATTTTTTCTTCTCTTTACCCTTCATCTTCTCCTTCTCATTTTCTGTCACATTCTCATTTCCTTTGGAGGTGGCTTTCTTGAATTGTTGGAGAAAAGTTTCTTCAATGTGAATACCCTTTGCTAGAGCAACTTCCATATTGGCATTTTCTCTTTACTCATGTTCATCTTTCTCAACAGGGGTTCCCAAATAAATTTCTACCAATTTCATGAATTCTTAAAATTTTCGAAGGACTTCATTTATTTTTTTAACACTGTCTCGATCATATTCATATCGAACACTATTGATCAGGAGGTTGCTGGTAATGAGGAAGTCTTTCATACTCTTCTTCATGTACTGACCGATATTATTTCCTGTCGTGCAAGTGCCATCAATTCTTTCATTTAGGTCAGTTAGAATTCTATTTAGGCGAAATTGTTAACAGACCATATATTCTTGTTGTTCTTGAAATTTTTCAATCTGAAACTCATAGAGACTCATTCTCTCATTGAGTTTCTTTATTTCTTGATGAGAGGTTGTGTTAATCTCAACAAGATATTTCATTTGAGTTTTTATCTCCTCAAAATCTAAATGGGAGATGCTTGAATGCGTGGGAGCAGAGCTAGAAGCAGAGGTTTAGGATGGATTGAGGTTAAGATCTTGAGTAGAGAGTTGGGCTTGAGGTTGGGTTATGGGAGAAAGAGGGGGTAGAATGGAAGGTTGGTTCAGATTTGGAGCTTGGGGTTGATTTGGGTATTGGGCAGCCTCTCCTTGCTTGACCCATTGTCCATCGACCTCCATCAGTCTCATCCTTTTAAGGGTGAACTTATTGTACATGTGGGTGGGGTGAAAGAGTATGGATAGAGCATTCTTTAGGTTGACTTTGAAATACTTAAAGGTTTTTTTCATAAGCATGACATGGGTAGAATATTCTTTTTGATTTGGGCAGTTTGCCACATGTCTGATGTGATGAGGTGGCCCAAATCGATGGGTTCTTTGTGGATAATACATCGCATGCATCGCCATCAATGGAATGAATGTAACATCTCTAAACTTCCCTCTTTAGGACAATATCATGTGGTTGACCATATGGTGGAGCAGTCTATACGTAGGCAGCAACAGATTTGCCTCAAAAAGCTTGCCATGATTGATATCTTCCCTACTAGTTATCAAAGTGATAAATTCCTCAATAGAAACATCAGGGTAATTGTGTATTTATTTGGTGCAGTCCAAAAGGTGTGTAACACTTAGGGCTTCAATGATTTTATTGATTAATTGGTCCCTAAAAGCTAGGTCTTTTCCCTTTACCCAACTACTCAAAAATAGTCCTTGACACCCCACTGTAACATACATATGGGCATAAGAAATCCTATCGAGTTCTAGATAAACTGATTCTTTGATGGTAACAAAATTGTACCATCCTAACTCTGTAAACCACTCCCTAAAGTGCATCTATGTAAGATCAAAAAACTGAAAATCTATACAGCGTCCAGTAGTGACTTGTCGAGTCTTAAAGGGCTTTTCATATATTTCCTGGATTTTTTTGTCCAGACACTGAACCTCAGCAGATGAGGGACACTTGCCTTTTTTACTCTTCTTCTTCCTGGCAAAGCTTTCTCCTTGATTAGCTTGATTCCGTTTGGAGACGTTCAACAGATTGGAAAAATCTATATAGAATAAGGTTGATAAGGCAAGGTGCGAGGAGAAATGATGATGTCCGACGTAAAATAGGATTTATCGCGAGAGAGAGGGGATACGAGATGACGTGAAGCAGCGATATGGGGATTAGGGTTGAGAGAGAGTTTAGAGGATTGAGAGGTGGAAGAATGGCGCCGTGAATTAACTCACGAGAGAGAGGGAAGTCGTTTATATTTTAAATATTTGGACCCCCACAAAACAGTGTTATGTCTATATAGTATTGTGTTGAGTCAACTCATTAACAATTTGAGTCGACACAATTGCATTTTTAGGGATTCGACAAAAATGAGCTATTTGAGTCGACTCATAACCCTTTGTGAGTCGACCCAACTTCGTCCAATGCGTAAGAAAAAATAGCTATGTGACTCGACTCATGATACCTTGTGAGTCGACCCAACGGCGTCTAACACTTAGGTAAACATAGCGTCTTGAGTCGATTCATGACACTTTCTGAGTCGACCCATTGATGAGAAAAATGAAGATTTAAGGAAACATGCAGATTTTTATGGATTTAACATTCATAAATCACTTTTAATGTAATTAAATTTTTCTTCATTTAAAGGTTTAGTGAATATATTCGTTAGTTGGTGTTCCATACTTATAAATTTCAATGTAATATCTTCCTTTTGCACATGGTCTCTAATGAAGTTGTGTCTTATTTCTATGTACTTAGTTCTTGAATGTTAAATGGGATTTTTAGTTAAGCTGATAGCACTTATATTATCACATTTTATTAAAATTTTATAATATTTTAAGTTAAAGTATTCTAGTTGTTGTTTCATATATAGTACTTGAGCGTAACAATTCCTACGACTATGTATTCGATTTCGGTGGTTGAGGTAGCTACTGAATTTTGTTTCTTATGAAACCACGAAACTAATGAGTTGCCTAGAAACTGGCATGATTCGCTAATACTTTTACGGTCTAATCTATAATCGGTAAAGTCAGCATCCGAATAACTTAATATTTCAAGAGATATGTTCTTTGAATACCATAAGCCTAAGTTTATTGATCCTACAAGGTATCTAAGGATAATTTTTTTTTAAATAATTAAATGCGATTCTTTTGGATTTAATTAATATCTAGCACATAAATAAATACTAAACATTATATTAGGATGACTTGCAGTTAAGTAAAGAAGGTTACCAATCATACCTCAATACTTTTTACTATCTATTGATTTACCTTTCTCATCTTTGTCAATCTTTATTGATGTGCTCATTGGAGTTGTACATGGCTTTGCCTTCTCCATTTCAAACCTCTTTAATAACTTTTTTGTGTATTTGGCTTGATTTATGAAGGTTTCATCCTTTGTTTGCTTGATTTGAAGTCCAAGAAGGAAATTGAGTTCACCCATCATGCTCATTTCAAATTCTTCCTGCATAGTCTTAGCAAACTATTTGCACCATATTTCATTAGTAGCTCCAAAAATGATATCATCAACATAAATTTGTACTAGAAGCATGTCCTTCCCTTTTTGTTTAATAAAGAGTGTTGAATCAAGTTTTTCTTTAGAAAAATTATTTTGTATTAAGAATATACTTACTCTTTCATACCAAGCTCTTGGAGCTAATTTTAACGCATATAAAACTTTTGATAGTTTAAATACATGACTCAAGTATTTATGATTTTTAAAATTGGGAGGTTGTTTTATGTATACTTCTTCGTTGATATAGCCATTTAAGAAGACACTTTTGACGTGCATTTGGAATAAAGTAAAATTTCTTTAGCACGCAAAAACTAATAATATACTTATGACTTCTAATCTAGCTACAAGTGCATACGTTTCCTCATAATTTATGTCTTTCTCTTGATTATAACTTTGGGCTACAAGTCTAGCTTTATTTCTAATAATATTGCTTAATTCATCCTTCTTATTTTTAAATACTCATTTTATTCCTATGATAGTATTATCTCTAGGTCTAGGAACTAGGGTCCACACTTTATTTTCTTCAAATTGATTTAATTCTTCTTTCATGGCATTTATCCAATATTCATATATTTTTAATTCTTCTTCAAATTTCTTATATATTTTTAGGTTATATTTGAGATATGAAGACCAAGTGATTACATATATCTCTAGCAAGAGAGCGAGTGGTTACCCATTTGGTTAGCTCACCAATTATTTGATCTTTTGAATGGTCTTTAATCAACATTCTATAAGTTGTCTCAATTTGTAGTTAATTTTGCTCTTCATTCTCATTCTCCTTAT
This sequence comes from Aequorea victoria, assembly GCA_032361285.1. NCBI lineage: Eukaryota > Metazoa > Cnidaria > Hydrozoa > Leptothecata > Aequoreidae > Aequorea > Aequorea victoria. The sequence continues at coordinate 10,754 of JAUTBS010010657.1, forward strand.
TTGGTTGAGAGGTGTCAATGGTCACATCATTGAACTTATCTTTTTAAGTTCTTCTATCAAAACTACAAAATCATCATCAAAGTTCTTTTTGGATAGAAAAATGTTAATTTCTTCAAAAATAACATGCATAGATTTTTCAACAACTTGAGATCTTTTAATGTACACTCTATATGCTTTACTCGTTGTTGAATATTCTAGAAATATGCCCTCATTCGATTTAGCGTCAAATTCTCCAAGATTATCTTTTGTATTTAATATAAAGTATTTACATCCAAACACATAAAAATAACTAATATTGGGTATTCTACCATGCCATAGTTCATATGAGATTTTATTCAATCTTGATCTAATAATTACCCTATTGGATACATAGCATGCGGTGTTAACGATTTCGGCCCAAAGATATTTTGCAAAGCATATTTCTTGCAGTGTTCTATTCTTTCTTTCAACTATACTATTTTGTTGGGGTGTTCTAAGTGCATAAAATTGTGTACTATGCCATTTTTATCACAAAATTTCTCAAAATCTTTATTAATAATTTTTTCTCCTGTATCATTTATTATATTGTTAATCATACACTCGTTTTCATTTTGAAGTCTTTTACATAGTTTAGCAAAGTGTAAGTGTGTTTTATCATTGTGTACAAGAAATATTATTCATGTATATCTAGTATAATCATCAACAATTACAAAAGTAAAATATTTTCCACTCATGCTTGCTTTTGATGTTGGTTCAAATAAATTCATATACAATAATTGTAGAGGCCTAGTTGTTGAAATGTGATTTTTTTTCTTGAACAAAGTTTTAACTTATTTTTCATATTGGCATGCATCACAGCTTTTATCTTTAACATACTTAGTTTTAGGGAGTCCTTTAACTAGTTCATTATTAGATAATTTTGTAATTTGATCCATACTAGCATGTCCTAGTCTTCTATGCCACAACTAACTAATTTCATTTATGACTGCTAAGCATTTCACATTTTGTGATTCAATATCTTCAAAGTCAACTGTATAAGTATTTTCATTTGTATGGCCAACAAATAAAATTTTATTATCACATATATTTTCTACTCTACAAGCATTAGCTTCAAAAGTTACCTTGTCTCATTTATCACATAATTGATTAATACTTAGTAAGTTATGTTTTAGTCTATCTACAAGTAAGACATTTTCAATAAAGAGATGTATTCTTACCAATGGTGTCAACTCTGAGCATTTTACCTTTGGAGTTGTCACCGAAGCTTACATGCCCTCCATTTCTTGGTGTGATTGAAATAAATTTATTTTTGTCGCCCATCGTATGTTAGGAGTATCCACTATCTAAGAATCACTTGTCCTTATGTAGAGTAGACTTTAAACACACCTACAAGATCAATCATATAATTTCTTTTGGTATTCATTTTTTCTTGGATTCTTCAATGTTAGTTTTTGTAGGATGCGTTCTTTTAATAATCTAAATTTTATTTTTATCTTTACAATATTTCTTAATATGACCTAATTTACCACAATGTTCACAATAAGATATTTCATGAATTGCTATATCTTTTAAAAAAATTTGATCGTTAGATCCTTCAAGAAATGGGGTAATTATTAACTACAAATTTTTGTTGTAAACACATTTTTGTTGCTCTAAAAATCTGTTATGATTTTTTCATCTTTTGTAAATTTTGTGACAATCCCGAATAAGTCATTTACTTTTAATTTCAAAATTTTATTTTCTTTTTCTAGAAAAGTTATTTCATGACTATGTGATGGTTTATCTCTTCCAAGAATTAATATTTCATTCAAAACTTTAAATTTATCAAGATCTTTTGAAAGACTTGTAAATTTCTTTTTAAGAATTCTGTTTTTTAATTTAATCTTTTCAAATTCACAATGTAATTTATTAAAAGTATTTAAAAGTTCATCATAGTTATTTAGGTTTGAGATTACCTCATCCTCAGTATCATCTTCTTCATTTGTCATGAGATAGAGATTCACGATCTTCTCATTGCTTGACGTTGGTTCTTTTTGACTTTTATCTGAGTCATCTCATATGGCTTTCATTACTCTTTTTTTATATTTTTGGGGCTTCTCTTTCTTTAGAAGAGGACATTCTGCCTTGAAGTGCCCTGATTTCTTACATTCGAATCATATGAGGAGATCCTTCTTGGTCATGTCATTCTTGCTTGATTCTCCCTTGTTGAAATCTCTCTTAAGAGGTTTTCTTTTGAAGTTTCTTGACCTTTTAAGAAACTTGTTGAACTTTTGGCTAAGGAGTGCTATGTCTTTATTTTCATCATCTAAGTTGCTTGAGTCTTCTTTCTCAGATGACTATTGATGTGAAGATTTTAGTGTCATACTTCTTCTTATTTTTGGTTCATCTTCTTCCAATCTTCCTTTCATGACAAGCTCATGTGTCATTAATGACCGAATGAGTTCATCAAGACTAAGCACATTGAGATCTTTTACTTCTTGAATTGTTAGGACTTTTGCATCCCAGTCTTTTGGTAAAGATCTAAGAATCTTTCTAACATTTTTCACGTTAGTATATATTTTGCCAAGATATTTTAAGGGGTTGATGATGTTAGTAAAGCGAGTAAACATGCTAAAAATATTTTTATCACCATGCATCTTAAACAATTCATACTCATGCACAAGCATACTGATTTTGGAGTTTTTAACTTGGTTTGTGCCTTCATGAGTTATTTTAAGTTTATTCCATATTTTTTTTGTTGCTTCACATATGAATATTCTATTGAATTTATTTGAATCTAAGGCACAGTATAACAGATTCACTGTCCAAGAGTTTCGTTGCATTTGCCTAATATCATTTTCATTCAATTCTAGTTCATTTTTTGGAACAGTTGTTCCTTCAGTCACTTTGACAGGTCTTTTGGGACCATACATAATGATTTTCTATAACAATTCATAATTTATTAAACTAAAATACAAATTTTATTCTACGATTATGAGATTAATAATCGTCTAAGTAAGGACTCAAGCAACATTTGAGCATGAAAGATATAAAGTAAGTGAATGAGATTATGAAGTAAAGTAGAGCCCAAAATAATTTACAAAGGTTGTGTGACACTTTATATTTTTGACAAGTGCTAAACAAATACTAAGTATCATGGAATAACGATTATAGTTCTACATTCGAGAAACAAAGCCCTGAATATCAAGAGATGAATATGTTAAGAAAATTATAAAAAAAAAAGAGTCAAAGGGTTGGCTAAGTTAAAGATATTTGAAACAAATAATGAAAAGTATAGAAGAAATGAAAGAACATGGGCTCAAGAATTTAGTTATTGAAATTTGGCTCAAGTAAAGCCCAAAAATAATTAAAACTCAAAAGAAAAATTGAACTCAAGTGTTGGGCCAAGAATTAGAGAACGCCCATATAAGATTATGAAACCCCAAATGGAAGCTAGGAAGATATAAAAGCCCAAAAACAAATAATCTAAGTATAGGCCCAAGAATTGAATCTTGAAAGTTGGTTTATTAAGGTCTAAGAATTAATTAAAACCCAAAAGAAAATTAGTTTAGAGCATTGGGCAAAAAAAATTATATAAAGCTAAATTTATTTTATTAGACTCAATTCTTATTTTTTTCCCAATTAACACAGTTGCATGCCCAAAGACTTAACTTTGGGCCAAGAACCAAATAAGACCCAAACATAAAAATTAGCCAAAAGGTAAAAAAATTTAGTGGGCTAAATTCAAGACCCAAAATATTATAAGAACTTTAGAGATAGGCTAAATAAATAGATTAGAGCACAATGTACGAGAGACCCAAAATAAAAAAAAATAGAATTAGCCCAATAAGCTTAAGCTAATTCATGAGGTCTAAAAATAAATTAAAACTCAAATGGGCCC
>JAUTBS010010768.1:0-14610 GCA_032361285.1 Aequorea victoria
GCATGAGCTCGACGCAGACCAAGCCACCGGAGGACGTGGCGGAGGCATTGTATGGCCACCCGACTAAAGATTTCCTAGCCAAGGGGGATTACACTGCCTTCGCACACGGCCATCTGATGCGTCCGATGGTTGACGAGCTTACAGATTCGCAGGCTGAACGGCCATCGACGTCTCAGGTTCCTCTCGCGGTGGGTATTCGTCCTCCTTCTGCTCGTGGTGGTGGTGGTAGGACCACTCGAGCTAGTCGGGGTGCTACTACTGGTGGTGAGGCCTCTCCTACCTTCCCTGCCCTGCCCTAGGCAATGGATATCTTTAGGTTTGGGCATTCTTGCCCCATTCCCATTCCCACTCCTGTGGTGCAGGAGCTACGCCTTGGTAGCGGGGGTGACCAGGTACTTTCTCCTTTTCTCCCTCTTTTTTTTAGCTATATATGCTAGTCTGTTTAATATTTGTATTTTGTTGGCCTGTTCTAGCTTCCTCTACCTTGCCGTGCTTATATAGAGAGCTGACTCATTACCATCACTGGCCTCATGGTCTTGGTGAGGCAGCAAGCTCAGATGCTTATGGAGGCACACCTGGACCCAGTTCCTCATCGGGATCCCTTTCCACGCCCGATGATCATTCCTTTGCTTGCTCATAGACCCTTCTCTTTCATTTATTATTATTTTTTTTATTTTTCTTCTATTTATATATTTTTTATATGTACATTTCCTGACCATACTCATTGTTTTCTTTTCTTTTACTTTTTCTTTTTCTCTTCTCTCTTTTTTTTGCAGCCTCGCTTTGCCAGCCGTACCTCTGTGCATGGGGCATCCTCGTCTTCCCCTGGTGTCTAGCCGACAACTTCCAGTCCATCAGCGACCTTTCAGGGGTCCGCCTTGCGGACTGAAGCTCATCGAGGGCGTCAGACAGACATCGACGATGACGTGGACGATGCTACTACATCTGTATTCTCCATGCCGGAGCCTTCACGTCGTACCCGTCATTGTCGGGACTAGGATCCCTCTCTCCCCTTCTCTTATATTTGTTGCACTCATGAGATATATTTTCTATTTTCAGCACTTACATTACCTTTTTGTTTTTTTGGGATAGGCCTTCGTGCCTAATTGGATTATTTATTTTTATGTTCATCTTTTCTTTTTTTTTCTTGTATGGATACTTTTATTTATTTATGGATAAACGGATTACCTTATTTACATGGATTATTATATGCACAGGATGATGTATGTACAGGGTGGTATATGCACAGGGATTTGGTATTTACAAGGTTATAAAAGAGTTTACAAAGAAATGTTTACAAAAGAAAATATACGTACAATAGTTAAGGATTTTATTTACAGGGTTTCTTTTTCTTAGCTTTCTCTTTTCTTCCCCCCCTTTTTTGTTATGGTGCTCCCTTTTTGGGATTCACGTTGTATTTTTAAATTAAAACGAATACATATTCATGGATGTTAGGAGATAACGAGGCATAAACCGAATCGGTTACGCTAACACCTGTAGATATAAAGTGCCAGTGGTGACAGGCATAGATATGAAGTAGGGGAGAACAAAAACTGCATCATTTCAACATTTTAACAAAGGTGGCGCCATGTCATGCAAGATATGACATGGCGCACGCTATGTGGACATGACGTGCGCTACATGGAGGTGGCGTACGTCAGGTGGTGTTAGGTTGGAGACCAGATTCAGTTTTCCCTAGATTTCTATAAACAAAAGTCCAGCCTTCTTTCAGACAAACACTCTGGATTCTGTAACATGTCTTCTTTCTCCTAAAATTCTCTGTCTTGTTGGGCTGATGAATTTACTTAGATCGAGCAAACCAACTTTGTAAATTTTGGCTTGAACGCTCTTTTTTATCCGAGGTCTGTGAGGATAGACTGGAACTTTCTGAAGGCATCCACTCAGCTGTGGGATCCGGTGGTTCATACTTTCAGGCTTGGAGACAAGGAGCTCTACCCAACCATCAAAGAGTTCGAAGCCATTCTACATCTTTTCCCCCGAGCGGAGGTTCTGATTCCTTCGTCATCGGTGAGTCCGAAAAAGCTCTTACGAGATTTATACGGTTTGAACAGTAATGAGGCTTCTCTCGTTCTTTATGGCGGGGTTCTTAACACATCCTGCCTGGTGAGCCACTTTCGTCCTGCCGGCTCTCTTTCTGATTTTGCTTTGCAGCCTTGCCATCGCTATGCCCTGTGCATCTGCTTGCTGGCCCAATTTCTCCTCTTCTCGGGAGAAGATGACAATAGTACTACCTTAGTACATGTAGCCTCCTAAATAAAGGAGAGAAAGAATTTTGTACCACTGGTCCTGGCTGAGACACTGATCGGTTTGGATGTTGTACAATTTGGTGCCTCTCTTGCTTTTGCGGGCAGTCCCTTACTTCTCCAGGTATCTCTCAAAGCTCTTATTTTTTATACATTTCTCTCGATTTTTCCGTTCAGGCTCTCCTTTTTCTGTATTTCTGTTTTTTTCCACTCAACTCTCCTTTTGTATATATCTCTCAATTTTTTCGCTCAACTCTCATTTTTTTGTATTTTCTCTCAGACCTGGTTGATGGAGAAGATGAATATTCTGGAGTATCCCCTGGCAAGAGCTTATACCCCGAGAGTCTTTCTTCAAAGAGGGGTTTGCTGCCCTTGCATTACCCTGATCGAGTGGCATGATTTCTTTAAGGCTCAGACGGGTGAGAACATCTGTTGGAGTTGTCCCTGGTGGACCATTCTTGTGGCGACGGTTTCGACTATGGAGCACTCAGGCATTCTGCTTGTTGGCTTGAGTTCGACCACTTTCTATTTTCCTACCCGTATTCTGCGTCAACTGGGTCGTGCTAAACCTAACCCTCCGGCAATGACTCATATGTCTACTTCCTTTCACCATGCTCCATTTCTGGAGCATTATTGACGGTTCTGGTCATCCCGGAGGATGATTGACTCAGAAGATCCTTGAGGGATGCCTTTCTGATATAATCCTTCACACAACTGTGAGGGAAAAGAGGATAGGAAGATGACAACGATGTGAAGAAAGAAGGACTCGGTCTAGTTATTCCTGCTGTACTTCCACTTATTATGTTATCTTCTTTCTCTTTTATTTTTTCTTTTTAGAAAAAGACTTAGGATTTGCACTTTTCCCCTTTTTATGTATAAACTTTGTTCTTTAAAGCCAAGTAATGAAAATTTCTCTCTTTTCTGATCTTTTATCTTCTCACTTTATTGGCTTGATGTTCGTTTTTGCGATATAATGGAAATTGATCAAAGGTATTTAAAATATCTTTACAATGAAATCATAATCAGATAGAGGGTTTTGAAAGGTAAGGCTCGAGTAAGTGTTTTCCCTTTTCTTTTTCTCGTTTTTGTTTATAGGATAGGGATTTATTTATGTACAGGTTTGAGCCGAACTTCAGATTGAAGTTGTCTACGTATCCCAAAGAACAGGAATCAGGCCACAACGTAGTTCCAATCGGGTTTCCCTCTTGGTTTTAACACTCTCCTTTTTGGATGCCCTTCTTTTGCCAAAGTCACCCTTTCGGGTTTTTAACCTTTCGGGCTGCTCTTACTTTTGCATAGGTTGTTTAATTTCATCAGTCTTTTAACCCAGCGAGCCTCTCTTATTTTCATGTATATTTTCTTTTAAGGGTAGTACTTTTTGAGTTGGTCCAAATTGGTTGGGGTATTGAAAGTATTTCCATCCAGGTCCATAATAATAACGGCGTCTCCCGTCATAATAGATTTAATTATGTATGGTCCGGCCCAATTTAGTTTGAATTTCCCTCTTGGGTCAAAGATAGGGGCTCAGATTTCATTGAGTACGAGGTCCCCTTCCTTAAGGGCAAATGGAAACTTTTTCGGTCAATCCTTACTGGCTTCTATTGTCCTTTGTAAGATTCTCTTAATATTCTTGTTATCCGCCTCGACTGTACCATTTGTCTGCGGCCTATACAGTGATGACTTGTGCGATGTGATCCTGTATTCTTCCATCAAATCTAGTACTTCTCCTTGGAAGTGGGATCCATTGTCGGATATGATTTCATGAGGAACACCATATCAGCATATGATATTCTGTTTGATAAATTTGGTCACGTGAGAAGCTTTTAGGACTGAAAAGGAAGCATCCTCGACCTATTTTGTGAAATAGTCGACGGCTACTAAGATGAATTCGTTCCCATTCGAAGCTTTCGACATGACCTTGCCAATGATGTCTATTCCCCAGACTGAAAATGGCCAAGGGGAAGTCATGTTGTATAACTCTAATGGTGGTATATGTACTAGATTTGCATGGATCTGGCACTTGCGACATCTTTTGACGAACTTGACACAGTCCGTTTCCATTGTCATCTAGAAATAACCTTGCCGCAAGATCTTTTTAGCCAACATCATCCCGTTCATGTGTGACCCACAGACTCCTTCGTGCAATTCTCTGATGATCTCTTGGCTTTTCTTCGTCTGTTACAGAAAGTTTATTCACCCCCAGATAAGCCCTTTTGTACAACTATTTGCCGCAAATGACGAGCTGAGCTGATAACCTTCTGATGACTCTCTTATCCTTCTCTCTACCTTCTTCTGGATACTTTTCCTCCTCAATGAAAGTTTGGATGTCGTGAAACCACGACAAACCGTCTCCTTCTTTCGATTCCAAGGCTGCAACTTCGTATGCCCTCACACTTTTCTGTTCAATCACCTAAGGCCTCGTGTTGGCCTTTGCCGGTATGTCAATCATGGAGGCAATAGTGGCAAGGGCATCAGCAAATTTGTTCTGAAGTCGGGGTACATGAATGAAAACAACCTCTTCAAAATTGGGGATAAGTCGATCGAGCTCTTGATAATATGACATTAGCTTTTCCTCTTTGCCCTTTCATTTTCCACTGGCTTGGGAAATGACTAAGGATGAGTCACCGATCACTTCTATCTTTCTTGCACCCAATTCTAAGGCGGCTTCCATCCTAGCGATACACGCTTCATATTCGACCTGATTATTGGTAACCTCAAAGTTTAGCTTGTAGCCCAATGAAACATGCGAGTCATCTAAAGTGACCAACAGTATCCTGATCCCATTACCATATTGGTTTGAGGCACCGTCAAAGTATAACATCCACATCGCATTCTCAACTGTCAGCACGTCTTTATCGGGAAACTAAAATTCTGATTCTTCTTGTCCCTCAACTGGCAGATCTGCTAAGAATTTTGCTACGGCTCATCCTTTTACCGATTTCCTGGTCTTGTAGTGTAGTTCGAATTCGGCCAATAATAGCAACCATCAAGCCAATTTTCCTGTCAGCGCAGGTTTTTCGAACAGGTACTTAAGTGGGTCCATTCTGGAAATCAACACTATAGGGTATGCCAGCATGTAGTGTCGCAACTTTTTGGATGACCACACTAAAGCCCAACAAGTCTTTTCCAGTGGCATGTATCGGGCCTCACAGTCTATCATTTTCTTGCTCAAGTAATATACAGCACTTTCTTCGTTGTTGTCCCCTTCTTGCGTCAACATATAACCCTTTGCAGACTCATTCACTGATAAGTATAGGATTAAAGGTTTGCCTGGTTCCAGGGGGGAAGGCACCGAAGGTTTTTGTATACACTCTTGAATTAACTCAAAGGCATTTTGGCAATGCTGATCCCACTGGAATTTGGTATTCTTTCTGAGCAAACGGAAAAGAGGTTCATAGGTTGTAGTCAGTTTTGAGATGAAATGACTAATAAACTGAATTTTTTCCAAGAATTCTCTAACTTCTTTCTCCATTCTCGGGGGAGGCATTTCTAAAATTGCCTTGATCTTAGAGGGATCCACTTCTATTCCTCTTTGAGTAATGATGAATCCCAACATCTTCCCTGCGGTAACTCCAAAAGCCCATTTCTGCAGATTCAACCTCATTGATCCTTCTTGATTCTCTAAAAGAGTTTCTCTAAGGATGGGGTGTGTCGTTCACGGTCTTTGGATTTGACAATCATATCATCGATGTATACTTTCACTTCTTTGTGTAACATGTTGCAGCTCCTGTATTTTTCAGACCAAAATGCATAACCCTATAACAATATGTCCCCCACGGCGTGGTGAATGTAGTCTTCTCTCTGTCTTTGGGTGCCATGATAATCTGATTATATCCTGAGAATCCGTCTATGAATAACAGCAGTGCATGTCCGGCGGTATAGTCTATGAGAACGTCTATATGTGGTAGTGGGAAGTCATCTTTAGGACTTGCTTTGTTAAGATCTCGGAAGTCGACACAAACAGTCTTTCTTTAGTACAAGGACAATATTAGCAACCCACTGGGGTACTCTGTCACCTGAAGAAAGCCAGCGTTCACTTATTTGGTAACTTCCTCCTTGATTTTGAGGGCCCAATCAGGTCTTAGACGTCTCAGCATCTGTTTCACTGGTTTGGCATCGGGGTAGAGGTGTATTTTGTGTTGGACAATATCTGGGTCAATTGCAGGCATGTCTGCGTACGACCATGCAAAGAAATCTTTAAATTTCTTTAATAATTTGATTAATGGCTCACGTTCTTCATTTGATAAAGCGGAATCGATCTGGACCATTTGTGGATCCTTCTCAGTACCCAGATTTATTCAAAAGGTTTCTTCAATCAAAGGTTTAGCATGCATTTCTTTTTCAATTAAAAGTTTTAGCTCTGGGGGAATAACCCCATCAAATTCGTCGGAGTCAGCAATCAAATATTCGTAAGGAAGTACAGCAGGGTAACCAGAAGATTTCTCCATATTATTATAATCATCAAGAGTTACAGATTTTGACATGAATTTGGTTGTAACAGAAGATCGAGACACCCTAACAGGTGGATGTTCGGCAGACTCACCACTGGACTTTGACGCTGTAGATGTTGACGAGTCTGACTCTGACTCTGACTCACTATCTACTTCATTCAGAACATTATATTCGTAGGTTCAATTTTGTGTTACAACATTACGCTCGCTTATTATTAAACTGGGGCAGTCGATTGGTTCGTCGCTGCCCAGCATCGCGACTTCTTCCACGGCTTCTTCCGTATGTGTAGGAGCTGCTCCTTCAAAGAGCAACCCCAGTGTGAATTCTTCCACGTCTTTCGCCCCGTCTTTTCCGCGCGCCTTCTCTGCTACGCCTTTGTCTTCTACCTTGTCCTTCTCAGGCTCACTGTCCGTCAGCTGGTGTTTAAAGAATATCTCCAGCCCAGGTATTTTCTGTCCAAACCCTTCATCGATCCATGGTTCCAGAAATCTACAGAACATGAAAGTCTCACCTTCCTTCACATACTGCCCATTTGGAGGTTCGTAGGCTGGCAGTAGAGCCAGGTATTCTGTATCGATGCTCTTGGCCCATGCCTTCCTCTGTGCTTCCAACCTTTCTTTAGTAAAGTCCTGTCTTGTGGGCTTGTATCCCTGACCAAAGGTATATCGGTTGCCCTGAACACAGATTGGTTCAGTTCTACCTTATTGACTTTTTCCAAGCCCTAGGCCTAGAAAGTATGACATTTTTCCCATCATCATGACTGCTTGAGGTTTTATGTACATCTGCTCTCCGTTCATCAAAGTTTCAATAGCTATTGTTTCATCAAATTTAAAACCGCTCAGGGTGAGATCTTCCTCCTCGTGTTATATTTTGAGCAAGGGGTTCCGTCAGTGGTAGTAGCCTGGATACTGGATTCACCAAATATAGTCAAAATAGCTCCATCCCTTATCATTTTGACCTTCTAATGGAGGGTGGACGAAACTACTTGTACATCAGGATCATGTAATCAAGGTTGGCCTAACAACAGATTGAAGGACGCCGACACATCCAGAACGTGGAACTCGATCTCACTGTCAGTGGGTCCTATGGTAACAGCAAACTTGACTACCCCCAGCACGTTTCTGCGGGTGTTGTCATATACTCGTACTCCTTGAGTAGTTGGAGTAAAATCTTTCTCTATTAACCCGAGGCAGTGCGTTGTTCTGAGTGGGCATACATTCAGTGCTAACCCATTATCAATCAAAACCACAGGTACCCATTTTCCCAGGCACTTTGCTGTTATATGGAGGGGCTTATTGTGCAGACGTCTTTCGGCGGGCAGATCTTTATAGGAGAAAGTAATGACGTTCTTTAGCCTGGTAGGAGCAACTATTCCCACAAGTTGTTCAGGAGTAGTATCTATAGAGATGTCAGCTTTTCTCAAGGCCCTCAGCACGACATGCCTATGTTTATGGGATGTCATTAGTAGCCCCCATATACTTAGGTTTGCCTGGATCTTTTTGAGCTACTTCAGCACAACATCTTCTTTCTCTCTGGCCTCTACTGTTGGTTGACTAACTTCACCTCTCTAAGTTGGCAGATTTGAAGTGTCTTCCACTCCTGGTTAAGTGCTCAATCTCTTTCTCGGGGCTCCACAGACTGTCTAGTGATCGGTGGTAGGGTTTATTTTGGACAAATCTAATTCTTCTACTCCCCATAGATCGTTCTCCGCCACTTTTTCAGTTTCTGTATCGGTTGCTGGGTGGTCTATGCTATCCTTTGACTTTTCCTCCGGGGGTAGGCTTTATTCCTTTTCTTCTTCCTGGCGGTTGATCTTTTCTGCTGCTCATATCTCATCATTTTTCCAACTGTCATCGGGCCCTGAGTAGTCCCTGATATCGTCATCAAGAACAAAAAGGTGTAGAATGCCTTCTCCTTCTTTAGATGGGATATCTTGGCCGACCTTTCATTTGCCTTTACTCCTGATCCTGTTCTGGGCAATGCTAATATCATTGGGCCCAATGCTTGTCGTGCATTGAGCTTCTTTGCTGGCTTTTTCTTTCTCTTCTGTATTTCCTGGCATATGTGAACTTCGGCTTTTCTCAGCCCTGGTTTGAATCTGGCTGTCAGACTCATTCCTGGGTTCTGATCCCGAGTCCTTTTTGGTCTTTATTTTTGCCTCTGTTTCTGACTCTAGTCTTATTCCTGTTATTTTTGCTATTTTTGTTTCTGTTTCATCTGTTTCTGCTCTTTCTTTTGTCACAACCTCTATTTTTGCCTCTGCTTTTGTCCCGGATCCTATTCTTGATCCTGTATTCTCTGTGTTCCCCTCTAATTCCTCTTTTAGTTTGTTTATGTCTGTTTTCTTCACATCATTATCTGGTAGGGTGCCAGAGGTAGAGAGGTTGTCATCATTAGGGTTGGTCCACTCCTCGCTTCTGCCGAATTCATCATCTGTGAATATTTCTTATGATACATCTGACAACATCCAACCAGCATCTATGTTGGGGTCATAGATGGCGAATCCCACGTGCACCTTGTTATTTGCTACCATGTTGTCTCATTCCTCCATCATTTCCTCTGCATCTTCCAGCTCTACTAAGTCATTCTCTTCAACATACAGAGTTTCATCTGGACCTAAAGAACACATAAATTTTTCTTTCGGGATAGGTGGACTTGGTTTGACGCCCCATTCTGGGCAGATATAGACGCTGGGATCATAGTAGTTTGAGATTGTGTGGATATGGTTTATGTTCTGAGGGGGTGGGTTCATATGATTTGGCAGGGGATTTGGTGGTAACATTAGGCTTGGAAACCATTGGAGGCGAGATCACCTTGTTATCAATCAAATCCTGAATTTTGTGCCAGAGCTTCATACAGTATTGGATGGCATGTCCGGGCATCTGATAGTATGCACAATATACCGTAGGGTTGAAGCTAGCAAGAGGTGGATTTGGAATAGGTGTTGGTACAAGGGGAACCAAGTGCCCATTTTCCAACAACCTCGGGTATAGCACAAAGAGTGGAGCACTGAGTTCGTTGAAGACTCTCCGGCCTTGGGAGAAAGCAGACGGTGGCCTGAATGGTCTTGACGGTGGGTTAAATGAGTGCGAGTTGAAAGGATAGGGATTAAATGGTTGAGGATTGAATGGTTGAGGGTTGAGAAGGTTTACTTCTACGCCCCCCGATATGCTACGATTTGGCAGGCTCGGATCAACCTGGTTGTTAGGGTAGCTGCTTTGACCCTGATAATTCAGACAATGATAAGGCTTTCGAGCTCTTTCCTGACTTATCCATGTTTCAGTCTTGACTTTCATCCTGACCTCTGTCATTTCCATTTCACCTGAGTGGAGGGCATCATCAATCTAGATTTTTGCATCAAACAAGTGCTCGAAAGTCATGAGCGGCTGGGTAATGAGTTACTTTCTAAACTGAGGCTGTAATTTCTTCACTACCGTCTAGACTAGTTCCTTCTCTGTAAGCTGGTTAGTCATTTTAGCTGCCTTACCCCTCCAGCGGGTGAGGAAGTCAGCAAAAGATTCTCGTGGGGTCTGCTTAGTGGTCTCTAGCTCCCTGATGGTTACGTTCAGCTGGACGTTATAGTTGTATTGCCTAAAAAATGTCGTAGCAATATCTTTCCAAGTTCTAGTTCTGGTGGCTTCTAAAGTTAGGAACCAACATTTAGCCGCCCCTAAGAAGGACCGGTGGAAGAGTTGTGCTTTCAGCTGATCATCAATGCCTATAGGACATAGGGTACCGACATACATCCGTAGGTAAATCCTAGGATCGCCGGCACCGTCAAACTTTTCCATATCTAGCATATTGAATTTCTTGGGCAATTTGGCATCGGGGAACAAACACAGTCCCTCCACATCTAACATGTACTCATTAACCCCTCGAGTTTTTCTCAGTACCTTTTCCAACCTATCTATTTTGTCAGATAGTGAGGCCTCCTGGGCCAAGGCCGGGTCTATCAGAGCAGGAACAGTAGTAGCAGCAGTAGTAGCAGCGACAGTGGTAACAATAGGAATACCAGCAGCAGCACCAGTAGGAATATGGTGGTAGGCCTGATTCCTAGAAGATCTATGCCATATTGTTCCTCCTCCCAAGTTTGGTTATTGGCAACTTTGCCCTGTGGATCTCTCGAAACCTGACTAGCCTGAAGGGCCCAGAATTTGGCTTGACACTGAACCTAGGCCTGGGTTTGATCCTGAAGCGTGAGGGTCATGCATTCTAGAGCTCGCTGCATCTTCGACAGAGTTCGGATCAATGCAGCATTTGTATCGCCATCTCCTACCATTGTATAGTTCTCCGGATTGGAATTTGACCTTTTAAGTCTTCCACTCGGTAACTGGATCTAGGCAGGCGTAGCGTCAGAGCTTGATGAAGCAATGATAACCCTAAAGAGATGAAAACAAAACTACTCGTAAAATATTATAGTTCGTGATGACTCTACGAGGAAAATGACACAGGAAACAATGCTAAGCAGCGAGGTATAAGATAGGTAGCCAAAACCTAGTGAAGAAGCAAGTGGAAACCTCGAAAAAAAAAAGAAGATTGCGGGTAACCATACTTGGCTTTCCGTCTGAGACTTTGAATCTCAAACGGCAGAAAAGAAGATTTACGGGACGGACCCGACTTTCCGTCTGAGAGCAGAGTCTCAAACTGTAAAAAAAAAAAAAAAAAAGAAAGGTTTGCGGGACAGACCCAGCTTTCTGTTTGAGACCCTGAATCTAAAATGGCAGAAAAATTGAGGGTGAGGGACGATACTGACTTGCCCTCTCCATCGAGTCCCAGAAGGGTGAGTCTCTATGGGCGAAGAAAAGATGAAAAATACGTGCACGGGACGACACCGGCCTATCCGTTGAGACGCATCTCTACGGCCAAAACAAAAAAGGGGGTGCGGGGATGGGCCCGACATCCGTCGAGAGTTATTTCTCTACGGACAAAACAAAAGAAAGGCTGCGGGAAGCCCCGGCTTCTGTCAAGACTCTGAA
Organism: Aequorea victoria; assembly: GCA_032361285.1. Classification (NCBI taxonomy): domain Eukaryota; kingdom Metazoa; phylum Cnidaria; class Hydrozoa; order Leptothecata; family Aequoreidae; genus Aequorea; species Aequorea victoria. The sequence goes on from JAUTBS010010768.1 coordinate 11,693, forward strand.
TCTCTACAGATAAAAGAAAAGGAGAGGTTGACAAAGAGTAACCAAAGGAAAAAAACTTTTGCCAAGCGGTAGGAAAGCATGCGAGCATATTAGCCTGGCTTTCGACGAGACTTATCTCTCTACGGTTGAAACAAAAGAAAGGTGCAGAACGGACCCAGTTTCCATCGAGACTCTAAATCTCTACGCTTAGAAAGAAAAGGAGAGAGGAGACGAAGCACAACCTTTCCGTGAAGGGTGGACTCAGATGGAAAGAGAGGTCATGTGCGGTGAAGATACCCAACTTTTTCGATGACCCGGAGCTCAAATGATGATGGATGTCGGGCAAAGCTGACTTATACCAATTGCACTTACTCAATAAATTGGGTGATGCGGTGATAAAGACCGACTTACACTATTGAAGTGCGATTGATGAAGCGGTGACAAAGACTGACTTACACTATTGAAATGCGATTGATGAAGCGGTAACAAAAACCGACTTACACTATTGAAATGCGATTGATGAAGATAACGGAAGACTATCATTAGAAACATCAAGTCCTGGCTCGATGTCGAAAGAACATGGAACTCAGGGAATTCTCCGCAAATAGAATATGAAAGGGAGAGGCGCAGGACCTTACCAGAAAATTTTGGTAAGATGCCAGCCTAACGACGAAGAAACAAGGGATGACCAGCGGAGGGTCCTAGAAAGAAAGAGGTATGGGTTGGTAGAACCCGGCTCTTACGAAAGAGAGGAAGTTAGGCAAACATCCCAACAATCGCGAAAAGTTCAGAATAGCCCCGGAGGGGTCCCAGAAAAAAAGAACAAGGTACGGGTTGAATGAGACGCCGTCCTAGACACAAAAGAGAGAAGTCAGGTCCGAAACCTAACAACTCGGAGGTTCGAGACATCCTCAAAAAATCTCAAAAGAGGAAAGAAGCACGAGTTTGATGAAACCCAGCTCAAAAGGGTGACGAAGAAGTTAGGCAACGACCCAACGACGTCAAAACTAAGAAGGCCCATGGAGGATCCTGGGAAAGAGAAAAGAGGCACGGGTCGAGACCCGACAAAAAGAGAACCAAATGACGGCTAGGCAACGGCCTAATGGCGTCAGACCCGGGATAACCCAGAGAGGGTCCTGGGAAAGAGAAAAGAGGCACGGATCGAGACCCAGCAAAAAGAGAGACAATGACGAATAGGCAATAGCCTAATGGCGTCAGATCCCAGACAACTGATGGAGGGTCTCGAGAAAGAAAAAAGAGGCACGGGTCAAGACCCAGTAAAAAAAGAAACAATGATGATTAGGCAATGACCTAACGACGTCAGACCTGGGATAACCCACGGAGGGTCGTGGGAAAGAGAAAAGAGGCACGAGTTGAGACCTGGCAAAAAAAGAAACAATGACAGTTAGGCAACGGCCTAACGGCGTCAAACCCGGAACAACCCACGGAGGGTCTTGGGAAAGAGAAAAGAGGCACGGGTTGAGACCCGGCAAAAAGAGAAACAATAACGGTTAGGAAACGGCCTAGCGGCGTCAGACCCGGGACAATTCACAAAGGGTCCCGAGAAGGAGAAAGATGAGACTCGGGTGGTGAAACCTGGCTCAACGAAGGAAAAAGAAAGAAAAGAGCTACTATAATCAAACAAAAGCAAACAAAAAAATAAAAAATATATAACCTACAAGGGTATTTATCCTAAAGGAAGAGTTCTAAGATTAACTAAATGCATGTGAAAAGGCTTGGTAGTCCAGTATCCGGGTACCTTCTGAATAGGAATCAAGAATATACCTCCCCGACCAAGTAGTACTTGGCCAGGTCAAACAGTACGCAGTGATCCTTTTTGCCAGTATCCAAAAGGGCATATGGCCAGAACACTTGCTAACATTGCCCACATAGCTCCGAGACAGTCAAAGAAAAACCGTCGAAGTGAAGGGTAGGAAAGCATTTGTCTTCTTTTATTTTATCCTTTCTTCTTTTGTTTTGAAAAGTACCCAATGAAAAAGGAAAGTCAGGAGATGGAAAACTAATGCATGCAATGCTAATACCAATGATAAATTTAAGACAAGAACAGTTATAAGATTTTTCAAATGTGGCTCACTTTTAAAAAATAACCTCCCTAGTGGAGTTGCCACTGTGAGGAAGCCCGCCCTCTATCTCTTCCTTTTTTTCTTCTCCCGTCCCATCACATGGATGAACATGTGTATGCGGAACGAAACCACGAGAAGAGAAAAGAAAGAGGGATTTTCCCTCAAATGTGCGTCCGTGTTAAAGACCGCACGATTTTTGGAGTCGCCACTTGGTTTTTGGATAAACCAAAAAACCAAAAACTTTCAAGGAAAACTTGTTCGTCCTTACCAGAGTAAATGATTCGGGAGCTAAAGTACAAAAAGGAAAGGTGTTAGGCACCCCTCTTGCCCGATTCAAAGATCGGCCTCTACTTAACCATTTTGTTTGTTCTTGTCTTAAATTTATCAAAAGTAATACATACAGAAAGGCGGTTAAAGAGAGAGCATGCAAAAATCAAGCAAAAAAACAAAACTAAACCTAAGACTAAGGCTTTCTATGCATACTTACACTTAAGGCATGTTAAATGGAAAGATGACAGCATATCAGTGCAGTTGATGCATATAAAACTTACTGTTTAAAGCATGAAATTACATAAAATGCTACTGGAAAGCCACTAGTTTTTAGCAAAGGTGGCGTGCGTCACCTTGAACCTGACGCGCGTCATTTAGACATAGCGTGCACCAGTTTTGAGCTCTCTGGAGATGGCGCGCGCCACTATGGAACAGTGGGCTTGTCAATCAGAAGCTCAAAAGTAGCTACTATTTTGAGAAAATAGTGTGCCTTTTGTATGCTGGTGTATTTTTATACGAAGAAGAAAAGAAAAGAAACACATTTCATGCAATTTTAATGAAAAGAAGAAAGACTAATAGGAGGAA
>JAUTBS010010877.1:0-14609 GCA_032361285.1 Aequorea victoria
TAAATTAAAATTTAATTCATTAACTTAATTAATGAGTTCATGTGCTTGAATTTTCATGTTGGACTTTAATCCAAAATCTCATGTTTGATTTGTGATCTAGGTGACCAAACTTTATTTTTCAAACTTAACTTAATCTTAATTAAGTTCTAAGTTTAAGTGGTTAATCATTTGATTATTTTAGTGTTGAGCCCTTGATTAAAACTATTAGGGTTTATGTGATTTAAATTTTAGAATTTGAACACTCATTAATCTAATTAGGGTAAAATTATGCCTAGGTTAAAGTACCGGCGAAAAACGGGTCCTTACACTGAATCAGGAATTTCAGCCATGAAAATCCTTGATGCGAAACTTTGGGTCGACTCACATGTTGGATGAGGTGACTCACGTTCCGAAGAAGTTGCTTCTGTCACCAGTGAGTCAACTCACGAAGACCAAACTACCTAAGGTCGACTCCGGGACCATTTGAGTCGACCCATGACCACTGTCTTGCTTTGAGTCGACTCACAACCCCTTTGGATTGACTCATGATGACCATGCCATGGATTCCTACCCCCTGAGTCAACTTACCATCCTTTGGGTCGACTAACAGTATCTTTTCATGCATTGGGGTCGACCCCTGCCTTCCCTGTCTCGACTCATAGTGACCTGAGAGGCTTAGGTAGACTCACAGACTTCATGAGTCGACTCACAACCACCTTAGACTGTGACATGCCATCTTGGGTTGACTCACAGCTTCTGTGGTGTTGACTCATGGCCACCTAAGAGACTTGGGTCGACTCACACACCTTATGAGTTGACTCACAGTTGCCTGTTAAGCATATGCCGAGACCTTCTTCCTTTGAGTCGACACACAGCCTTGTTGTGTCGACTCACATACGTCTGTGACCCTGTTGGGTCGACTCAGAGACCCTTTGGGTCGACTCACAGAATTGAGAAATCTTAAAAATATTCTGAAATTAATCCTAAATGGTTAGACTCTGTTTGGGTATCAGTTTAATCATAAATTAATTAATGATTAATTTAACACCAAAATTAAAGATTAAAACTTATAAAAATGGGAAAGGGTCCGTTTGGTTGGTTAATTCAATTTATTAGCTTTGTATATTGATTATGATTATTACATTGTACAATCAGGGTGACGTGTGAATCGTAGATTACCTTCCTATTTTTTTTGAGCTTGCATTGGATATCAGATAAGTGTATTTACATGCTATGTACTTTCAATAAAATCCTCGTATTCTCTAAAATATTTTGAAAATTAAATGCATATGTTTGAAATACTTTTAAATGATATTGTATGATATTCTCTTGTAAAATTATGGTATAAATATTTTATAAATTTTTTCTATATACATGGTGCGATTATGAGATATGATTCTTGGGAATGAAAAGTTCAGGGGAAAGTCCTCTATGGGGGTGACTCTGGCCAGCTAGGTAACAGACCATGTCTGAATCTCGTGGTGACTCTAGTTGACTCAACGGTTAAGGGACAGTCCGAGTGAGTCCGATGACCTTAACCGAGATCATTTGGGGGAAAAACCCATGCGCCAACTTGTGGTGACTCTATTATGATATTGGATCCAATGGATCGAGACTGCCTCGAGTTATGATGTGGTATTGGTTACTTGTTATGCGCAGGCTGTTCCTATAGCACTTGATTGATTTCTTCTACTCTTTGATGAGTCTATCGCTATTCTATTATTATGATACAGATACTTTTATGTATGATGATTTGAGGACACATCTGATATCCAATTGAGATTTTGGTGACTCGCATTGATGACGAGGCCATATAGAAAAAGATATATATATTTTGAATGAAATGATAGGTTGAATGATCGCCTATTTGAAATGAAATGATGGGTTGAATGATCGCCCTTTGAAATGAAATGATAGGTTGTGTGATTGCCCTTTTTGATATTACTGATATATCATGTCATGGTTATATTTGAAGTACAAAGATATTTGAATCCTCTATTTTGAACTGTATCTTATTATGTATATTTCTATTCACCAGCTTTAGATGACGTTATACTATAATATTTTAGGTAATCAAGGAAGAATCTAGATGATAGACTCGATAGCTTCAAAGGGATCCAGGAATAAGACCTTTAGGACATGCATCTTTGCTTCCCCATTGAATAAAAAATCATTATCACGAATTGTTGAAATAATGAATATTGATGAGATATTATGGACTATTTGTCCCACTTTGATGATATTGGATTTTAATTGATTAAATCCTTAAAATTTGAGAACTTTTAGCATATTGTTAGCTAATTAATTGTTTAAGGATTTCTTTGTTCATTGGGTTAAGGCCCAATAACCATGGCCGGTCACCTTTTCCAAATTAGGGTGTGACAGCTCTCATTCCAGTCAGTCGCACTATCCAGAGGCCTCCAAGCAATCTACTGCCATGAATGGCCTGCTTGATGCCACCGACGTTGCTTGAGCTACGGAGGAGGGCAGACCATCCGAGCACCACACTCTGGAGCCAGCGGTGGATAGCCCTCAGGTTCCAGATCCCTTCCGCGGGGTTCTAGTTGTGGAGATGTCGGGGGGTTTCCACCCAGCATGGTATGATCCCTCAGTCCATTTTTTAGAGTTCCTATCGGCCAGTCGCTTCTACTACACTAATACCAGCACGAATTCGATATTGCTGCTTCGATCTCTGGGCATTCATTTCTCGGTGTCGAACCGCCATGTATGTTTCTTTCTTTTTCTATTTGATTTTTGTTCAATTAAACCATATAAAATCGAAAAAAAATTAAAAAAGAATCATGGACTTAGATGTATGCATAGGGTAGGCCTGAAGCATTTGGATGGATGATATTTTGGAAAATAACACCAAACAACTTGAACGCTTAAGATTAAAACATATCTGAACTTAGAAACTTTTGTATGATTAGGATGAACCCCATATTTCTTATTCTATTTTTTTGCATATATGTATGTTTATGAGGTTTTCGCCGTTGGGCTGCGTGTTGATGCTTCCCGCGGTGTAATTTCTTTTTGTCCCTAGACAACGTTTTTATGTTTTTCTAGGGGAACTTTGATTTGTTTTTCTGCTGTCGGGTCGCGGGTTAACGCTTCCTGAGGTGAAATTTTATTTTTGTCCCTAGACAAATATTTTTACGTTTCTCTAGGAGAATTATTTTATTTATTTTATTTTGTTGCCAGACAAATGCTTGCATATTTTTCTAGGAGTTTTTTTTATTTATATTTTTAATTAACTCCGATCTGGGTTATGTATTAACGTTTCGCAAGAAGGAAGGGATTCCCTTCGGTCTGCCCGATTTGGAGTAACGCATGGAGTCCCACGGCTTGTGGACTTATGGATGATCCAAATGTGTCCCAAGATTGGCTGGATTTCCGTTCATCCCGACTAACTTTAGGTTGTATCGTACGTATTCCCGAGAGGAATTTAACTGACCTTTTTTTGTGCCTAGACAATTGTTTGTACATTTTTCTAGGAGGTTTTTAATATTTTTAATTAACTCCGACTTGGGTTATGTATCAACATTTCCCGAGAAAGAAGGGCTTCCCTTTGGTTTTCCCAATTTGGAGTAACTCATGGAGTCCTGCGGCTTGTGAACTTATGGACGATCCAAATGCTTCCTAAGATTGGCTGGATCTCTGTTCATCCCGACCAACTTTAGGTTGTGTCATACGTATTCCTGAGAGGAATTTAACTGATCTTTGTTTGTCCCTAGACAAATGTTTTTACATTTTTTTATGAATTTTTAATATTTTTAATTAATTACGACTTGGGTTACGTATCAACATTTCTTGAGAAGGAAGGGCTTCTCTTCGGTCTGCCAGATTTGGAGTAACGCATGGAGTCTCGCGGCTTGTGGACTTATGAATGATCCGAATGCATCCCAAGATTGGCTGGATCTCTGCTTATCCCGACCAACTTTAGGTTGTGTAACGCATGGAGTCCCGCGGCTTGTGGACGATCCGAATGCATCCCAAGATTGGCTGGATCTCTACTTGGCCCGACCAACTTTAGGTTATGTCGTACGTATTCCCGAGAGAGACTTAACTGATCTCTTTTTGTTTGTCCTTAGACAATGGTTGCACATTTTTCTAGGTTTTGAATTTTTATTTTATGATTTAACTCTGTTTTTTCCCTAGACAAACGTTTTTATGTATTTCTAGGGGTTATTAATTCACAGTTGGGTTACGTAGCAACATTTCCCAAGATGTGCAGACCTCCCTTCGCCATGCCTGAATCAGGTTACGCTTCGCACTTTCGCTCAGTGACCCCTGGGAGCTACTTCGGCTCTTGGTCATTCTAAGTTGCGTTCCATGCTTTCCTAGTTGGGTAGCGGTGCTCTTACCTGACCAATTTAGGTTGTGTTGCCCATTTTTCGAGGGGGATTTAGTGATTTGGTCCCTAGATAAATGCTCTCATATTTTTCTAGGGGGATTTAACTTTTGTATTTTTGTTTGTCCCTAGATAAATGTTTGCACATATTTCTAGCAAGATTTTTCTTTTTATTCATTAAGTAAGTAATTTTACACTTTCCTAGATTTTATTGAACTTTTTATTTTTGGCTGAGTTAGGTTGCTTCACGCCTCCTAAGGGGGAATTTTTCTATGTTCAGGCACTAAGTAAACGTTTGTACGCTTTTTTAGGTTTATTGAATTTTTTATTTTTGCTCAAATCAAATTGCGCTTCCTGCTACCTAACATGATGAATTTTTTATTTTTGTAGTCAGATTATATTCTATTTTTTTTTTCTTTATCTTTTCTTATTCTAGTTTATATTATCTGATAATTTTTTTGTGTTTTTCTTCTTTTTTGCAGACTGGCGAAATCTACGGGGATTCAGAGGTTCTGCCCAGATCCTCGAGTGGTACCAGTGTAATATCCTGTATTTTTAAAAGAAAATATTAAAGATAATTAATTCGGTTTAAGGCTCAAAGAGGCTTTATTTAGTTTAGGGCCAAGAAGAATGATGGAATTAAAAATATAAATATAAAAAGGGACCCAATAATCTAATTAGAACATTTATGAGAATTGATTCTTAAATCCCGAATCAAGAAGGACTAAAAGTGTATCTTTATGCAAAGGTAATTTAATCCCCAAAATCAGAATATATCCAAGGGAAGGTTTAAAAAGTGCAGTGGAGTTGGAGTTGCAATGAGAGGGCAGTCACAGGGGATTAAACCCAAAATTCCTATATTGTACCATCATTTCGTGTTCCATCATTCTCGATGGAAGTATTGGCTGGGAGTGTGAATCCTTTTCTCTCTCATTTAGACGAGGATGCTCTTTTGGAGGAAATCTGAGAGCTTATTCTCAAAGTGTCTATGTTCTAGAGAAAGAAAGAGAGGGAGAAAACAGTTTGAAAAAATTCATGGAAGGAAGAAGGTATTGATGCGAAGAGTGAGAAGAATCTCAAACCAAAATCGAAAGAGGAGAAGAAGAAGTGTTGATATTCCTGAGGTGTTCGTGGAGCTGAGAATATCCCAACATTTTCAGAAGTGGGTTTCGGGTGTACCAGACCCAGTGAAAGGAGATCGGTGGAAGAAGGAACTCGATCTATTATCTTCTTCGAAAGGTAGAATCTCTATCTCTTTTTGGTTGGGGAAGGAAAACCTCTTAATATGTTTTGGAGCTTATAGTTCATGCATGTTTATGGATCTTTATTGTATCCATCTTTGAGTTCATCTATGGAGGAAATGAGGAGCTAATGTTTTAATAATCATATAGAAGACCTTTTAGAGGTGTTGGAGTTGGCTATGTTTTCATTTTGGTGGGAGGAGGAGGATGGATGTGGTATACCCTAAGAGTTTTGAATCACATTTTCCCCCCAAACAGAGCCTTAGAACAGAGCATCAGAAAATAGAGTATCATTTTCTGCGATGGCGAGTTGACCCACGAGAGCTGGTGAGTTGACCTAAGAGGCTGTTTCCTCTGTATCTCTCTTAGGCGAGGAGATGAGTCGATCAACGTGAGCTGTGAGTCGACCCAAGTGGTGAAGCTTTCTGTATCTTTAACAGGCGTGGAGGTGAGTTGACCAAAATTCCTTGTAAGTCGACCCATGTGTTAGTGTTCTCTGTCTCTTCCTCTGGAGTGACTGTGAGTCGACACAGCATGGGTTGTGTGTCGACTCAATGATGTTTGCTCTCGGTTCTTTCTCAGTCGAGGACGTAGGTCGACACAACATGGACTGTGTGTCGACTCAAAGCTATTAGCTCTCTATTTCTTTCTTAAGCGGGGCCCTGAGTCGACCCAAGTGGTCCGTGAGTCGACCCAAGTTGGCGCCCAGCGCGCGTGAGCTGATATATAACGACTTTGTATCGACCTCCCTGTGTGTACCCTGAGTCGACCCAAAAGGTCTATGAGTCGACTTATGATGTGTGACCTCCAGTTTTTCTTCTTCGAGAAGGGACGTATGTCGACCCAGTGGTGTGGGGGGTATGTGAGTCGACCCAATCCAACTTTGAGTCGATTCAAAGGCGTAAAACAACCTTTTTTCCTGTGGTATTTTAGGGCCTTTGTAGCTGCTTTTGGATATGGGTTTCTTCATGGAAGTTGTAGATACTATTCATATCTAATCCCCAAAAATCTTAATAAAATTTATTATAAAGGTTTAACATGATAAAATAAATTTATCAAGTATGGTAGGATGGGAAATCTTTAAGAAACAAAAGATGTGATGTTCCAAGTGGAATGGTGAATCATAAGATGATCATGGGGTCTAAAAAATAAGATCTTAGGAGGCATATGAGATGTGATTTGATACTCATTCATGAGTTGTGATGTTTCTAGGTCCTGAAAGATAACTGCGGACGGTGGAGCGACATCTCCAGTGTTAAGATGTGATCATTGAGATACAAATATCAGGTGAGAGTGACTAGCCGAATCATAATGATTAGTATGCAGTAAATGTTTTATATACATCTGTGAGCATATTTTTCTGTATGCATTGTGTTATGCATTTATCATCATATTTGAAGGAGTTTTGTAAAAAGTATGTTATGAGCATGTGTGGCTCGTGTTTCTAAAATTTATGTTTCTCTTTCCTTATAAAGAGTGTGAGCATGTATTGCTTGTGTGGCTGGAAAATAGTTTCTTTCATATATAAAGAACCTGAGCATGAGTTGCTTGTATGCGTGTGAACATATTTTTAGTATGTGTCGTTTTGTCAAAAAATGCCAAGTGTAGCGGGTAACCATCCCGGTGGGCCCCTTGTGTGGGCAGATGTGACCCATTGTGTAGGCACAAGATAGCCTTAAAAGAATTGCCCCTAAGTTGGGTGGAGGTCTAGTGGTGGACAGATGTGGGAGGCATATGATGACCAATAAAGGCTTTACCCCTTGTGTGGGTGTTAGATAGCCTTAAAGGTTTAGCCCCTAAGTTGGGCAGTGGTCCGGTGGTGGACGTATAGCACCCACCACTGGTGTGGATGAGTGGCCCTCACACTCGCCACTCAAATGAAAGTGAATTGTGGCTGAGGTAACGGTACCGTCAGAATTCCTGATCGTGAGGTTAAACGACTACTTGGGCACTAGATGACGTGTATGTGTATGTGCTAGTGAGCATATATGTATTGCTATTAAGCATTTACATGTTTGGCTATTGAGTCTTGGGTTTAGAAATCTTATAATGTCTTTTTTCTAAACAGATTGTGGGCCGTAGGACGGGTTGAAAGCTTTTAAAGCAATTTTGAGCCGTTGGGCCAAATACTTTATATATATCATGAGATCTTATATGTGCCGTTGGGCCAATTATGCATGTATTGCATGTATGTTTCATCATAAAACATAAGATGGGCCGTAGGGCCGGGTTTGAAATATTTTACATATCATGGAGGTTTGGCCGTAGGGACGTGTGTGTTAAAGATTTAAAAATATGTTTAAATCTTTTGAGTGGTCATTGGACCATGAGCAAAAGCATGAGGATTTTGATAAACCGTATGTGTTGGCTAGTAAGCCAGATCTTGAGTGTGTTTTCTCATGCATGTGTTGCTTTAATAAAAGTATTATTTCTATAAGAAAACCTGTATGATTATACTCTGCTGTTGTATGCTCTTGATTATGATGCTAAGTCCACTCTCCTATAACCTATGTGGTTGCAGATTACAGCTTGGGGTAGATGTTGGTCTATAGTGCGAGGTGGATGATCTGATGTGAGATGAAGACCTTTTGTATAGTCTTCTTTTGGATTATACATATATGTTGTACAGATGATCATCAGATTATTTTTATGGTTAGATTTAAGTCTTCTACTGATTATATGTTGTATGGTTCTATATGTATGGATGGAATTTTCCTTAGTGGCTTGTTTGGTTGGAGCATATTGATGGTTTTATCTACCTGTGATGATGATTGTCATAAGATGCGGTGTGCATCGTGATCTTTTTATATAAGATTATATGAGGTGATCCGGCGTGACACCACTCCGAGCAGGTTTATTGAGCCTCCGGGGAGTGGGGTGTTACAACCAGGTTCTCCTCCTGGAGAGTCAGGTGCTTGTGGATCAGTTCGAGTTTGGCCGGTTCATCCCCCTTCTCACGAATACTCATAATGATAAAGTACTCTTGATGGCCTTAGTGGAGAGGTGGTGGGATACCACCAACACCTTCTACTTTCCATCTTTTGAGGCCACCTTGACCCCGCTGGATTTTTCCATGATCACTGGGATCAGGGTGGGGGGAAATCCGATCTCGCTTGAACCCACTGTCGGCTCGTGCCCGGAGGCACTCACTTATTGGCTGGAAAAGGTCCCACCTCAGGCTGATCGGGGACGCATTCGGTATGCTTGGCTCATCGAGAGATACATGTGGTTCGAGTGCACTGAGCCTCGCCACTTCGAGTGGGTTGCTCGGGCACCCTTACTCTATCTGTTCAGTGATTGCCTATTTACAAACAAGAATAACACCGTTCAATTGCACTTTCTGGGAGCCCTGCATGACCTCCAACAGTTGTCATCCTTCGACTGGGGAGGAGCAGTTTTGGCCACCTTATTCTCCGGCCTGGGTCCATGTGTTGGACCAAGGAGATGTCCGTGACAGGATACTGATGGATCTTCGAGGTATGATTCTCATCACACTCTTCGTCTTTTGAGTTCATTCGTACCTTATCACTTATTAACTTGGCCTAACACTTATTCTATTTATTTATTTTTGTTATCTTTTCTTTGTTTTTTCTCTTTTTTATTTTATTTTCAGATATGGGCATACGAGTTTCTAGGTTTACCATCCCCAGAGAACATTCACCCGGATCCCCAGATCATCCCACGGGCAGCTGGATGGGGTCGGAGCACTCGAGGGAGGAAGGAGGACACGAAGGATTTGAATACCTATAATCTCCGTTTGGATCGCCTATCCCCTGCACAGGTATGTTTGATTTTAAATTTTATACATGTTTGATTTTATTTTAGGGATTCCTTTTGTATATAACCTGTGCTTGGTTTATTTTTGCAGGTGAATTGGCAGGTGTGGGATGGAATGGAGGCCAGGGCAGGCGAGGATCTGATGAGGAGCCTCCAGGATAATCAGATGAGGATGCTGCTGGAGGGTCTGTTCTGTCGGAAATGGTTTTTGGGCGAGCAGGTAGTCCCGCAGACGCTGAGACTGGACCATTTTTGGGTCCCTCAGTCGCCTCCACTTAGCATGAGACCGACGCACACCATGTCACCTGAGGACGTCGCAGAGGCGTTGTACGACTTCGTGGGTAGGGATTTCCTAGCCGAGGGAGAGTACGTTGCCTTTGCGCACGATTATTTGATGCGTCCGATGGACATCCATCTTGCAGAGGTGCAGGCCAGATAACCTTCGACGTCTCAGGTTCCTCTGGTGGTGAGTGATCGTCCTCCTCCTGCTGGTGGTGCTGCGATTACCCGAGATGGCTCTGCTCGAGCGCACGTTCCGGGTCCCTCAGTCGCCTCCACTTAACGATCATTCGTATGTCATTCCTATTCCCACTCCCGAGGTATTGGAGATACATCTTGACGGTGGGGATGAGCAGGTACTTCCTACTTTTCTCTCTTTATTTTGTGATTCTCCTCCTTTTAATCAAATATGTTAGTCTGTGTAACATTTTCTTTTCTTGGTTCTTTGTTTCTATGTCAGGTCCTCCAGGCTCCCCGTGCTTACATAGAAAGCTGCCTCACTACTATTTCGGGTCTGATGATCCTAGTGAGGCAGCAGACCCAGATGCTTGTGGAGGCACACGTGCATCCCATCCCCCGACATACTCACCTTCCTCTTCGTCTGGTGAGTGTTCTTATTTCATTTATTTGCTCGTACGCCTTTCTTTTTTCTTTTTGTTTAGTTATGCACATGTACATATTCTGACTATACTTATTCTTTCTTCTCCTTCTCTTTTTTTGCAGCCTCTCTTTGTCATCCGTACCTCTATTCATGGGACATCCTCATCCTCTCATGCCACCACTCCAGCTACTGCCAGTCTATCTGCAGCTGCTTCCCAGGAATCTTCCCTGTGGACTAGAGTTCAAACGCGTCAGGTTGATAGAGACGAGGACTTCGACTTGGGGAATGCCACTACTTCTGTATCCTCCATTCTGGAGCCCCCGCATCGCACTCGTCGCCGACACGATTAGGATGTCCTATGTTTTTCTCTCCTTTATTGGATGTACCTGAGATACATTTTTCTTTTTCTGGAATATACATTTTATTATTTTTGTGGGATAGGCATTTGTGCCTGATTGGATTATTTTACCATTTTTCCCCTTTTTAGTTTATTTTTCTTTTCTTCTTCTGTATGAATATTTTTATTTATATACATGGGTTGCACTTTATTGACACAGATCGTATATCTACAGAGGTTTACTATATACAGGGATTATGTATGTACATGATTAATTATTTACAGGATTATGTACATGGATGGTTATGTACAGGGTTATGCACATGGTATGTACAGAGATGGTTATGTACAGGGTATGTACAGAGATGATTATGTACAGGGTTCGATATTTACAGGGAACTATGTACAAGATTGATTATTTACAGAATTATGTACAAAATGTATTATTTACAAAGAAGTTTATTTACAAGAAGTTATTTTACAAGATTATTTACAAGGAATCATTTTACAAGGGTTATTTACAAAAGTTATTTACAAGGAGGTTATTTATAAGAATTATTTATGTACAAAGATTACATATATACATGAGGTATTATTTTGGTGTTGTGCTCGCTCTTCTCTGAGATTTCATTGTATGTTTATATCTGTACGAATACATATTTACGGATGTTAAGAGATAGCAAGGCATAGACCGAGTCAGTTATGCTAACACCGTAGATTTTTAGTGCCAGTGGTGACAACATAGATATGAAGTAGGAGAAATAGAACAAAACTGCTTCTTTTAAAGCTAAGGTGGCGCGCGCCATAAGCGGATGACCTGGCACACGCCATGTCATGTGGCGTGCACTATGATGAAGTGGTAGGCGCTAGGTTGAGGTGACATGCACTAGGTTTAAGCCAAGTTTAAGGCCAGGTTCCGATCCCCCATATTTTCTACAAAAAGATGTCCAGTCTTCTTTTAACAACCATCTCTTGATTCTGCAACATGACTTCTTTCACCCAAAAATCTCTCTCTTGCTGGACCGATGAATTTACTAAGATCGAGAAAACCAATTTTATGAATTTTGGTTTGAACGCTCTCTTCCATCTGAGGTCCATAAGGATGGATTAGAATTTTCTGAAAGAATCCACTCAACTGTGCGTCCAGTGGCTCATACTTTCAAACTTGGAGACGAAGAGGAGGTTTTGATTTCCACATCTCTGGCGAGTCCAAAGAAACCCCAGTGGGATTTATGTGGTTTGAGCGATCGTGAAGTTTCTCTATTCTGCATGGTGGGGTTCTCGACATATCTTTCCTGGTGAGCCGCTTTCGTCTAGCTGGCTCCCTTTCTGATTTTCCTTTGCAGTCCTGCAGTCGCTATGCCTTGTGCATCTATCTTCTGGCCCATTTTCTTCTTTCCCTAGGGGATGACGATGTCAGTACTACCTTAGTACAGGTAGCCTCCCAAATAAAGGAGGGGAAGAATTTTGTACCATTGATCCTGGCAGAGACACTGATTGGTTTGGATGTTGTACAGTCCGGTACCTCTTTTTCTTTTGCGGGTAGTCCCCTACTGCTCCAGGTATCTCTCAAAGCTCTCATTTTTCTATACTTCTCTCACTTTTTTCGCTCATGTTTCTCATGTTTTTGAATTTTTCCACTTAACTCTCCTTTTATATATCTCTCGATTTTTCTGCTCAACTCTCATCTTTCTCATGTTTTTGAATTTTTCCACTTAACTCTCCTTTTATATATCTCTCGATTTTTCTGCTCAACTCTCATTTTTTTTGTATTTTTCTCTCAGATTTGATTGATGGAGAAGGTGAATATTTTGGAGTATCCACTGGCGGGGATCTATACTCTGAGAACATTTTTGCAAATAGGGGTTTGCTGCCCTTGCATTACCATGGCTGAGTGGTAAAATTTCTTTGAGGCTCAAATGGGTGAAAACATTTGCCGGCGTTGTCCCTGGTAGACTATTTCTGTAGCAACGACTTCGACCATGGAGCAGTCCGACGTAGCGATGGAAATTTGCCCCACCCCGTCCCTGCCCTAATAATTTTGGGTTTGAGAGATTTTTTTCGGGTTTGGTTCGGGTTCGGGGGAAAAGTGAAAATCCCCGTTCGAGGACGGATAGGGGATGGTATTACCTATCCCCGCCTCGATATATATAATTACCATTTTACCCTTATTTCTACTTAGATTTACGATATTGCCACTGCCTATATAAAGGCAACCTAAATTACCTAATTAGGGTAAATTCATTCTTCAATTCATTCAGATTCATCATTCTTCAGCGGCAGAACTTCGATGTTTTGTCTTCACTCTTCAGCAGCTCGGTCGTCATCTTCATGATTCGTCGTGTTCATCTTCGTCTTCAGCTCTGTCTTCGTCATCTTCAGCTCCGTCTTCGTTGTATTCAGCTTTGCCTTCAGCTTCGTCTTCAGCTTCGTGGTTAGTATTTCTCTCTCTCTCTCTCAGTCTCCCTCTCTTCAAACTCGTTGAGTCTTCTGTAGCTTCGTCTCTCACGGTCAAGTCTTCTGCAGCTTCATCTCCATGGTCGCCGTCTTCACGATTCTCTATTTCTTGAACAAAATCGTTTGTTTTCTGGGTTGAGTCTTGAATCTAGATCGGTGAGGGTTTACTCGATGGGTTTTCATACAAGTTTGGTCACGAATTAACAAATTGTTTTCTCTGTAACTCTGTAACTCTATTCCTTGAATTACCAAATCAAGCTTCATATTTCATGACTCTTGTGAACTAGTTCTGTAGTTAATTAGTTATGGAGGAGCTTTAATTACTTCATCTTATTGTTCTGAAGTTGGAGGGAGTTTTGATATCAATTGAGTATATTGGTTAATGACATTGACAATTAAATATTGACTTAACAGTAAGAAAGAACCCAAACCAAAGCCTAATGTTAAATTAATGTGTTTTATTGAATTATATGAATCCATAACTGTACATCAATGTGCCACTCCTCATTAGGGGCGGGATAGGGAAAAAAATATATTCCTCGGCGGGGATCGGGGAGGGGACGGGGATGAATTACAAGATCGGGGATTGGGGTTGGTAGTAGTGAAATCCCCCCCGTTGCCATCCCTAGTATGGCGTCTTGCTTGTAGGCTTGAGTTTGACCACTTTCTATTTTCCTTCTCGCATTCTGCGTCAGCTGTGTCGTGCTCAATCGGGGCCCTCAGTAGCGGCTCACATGTCCACTTTTTCTCATTATGCTCCGTTTGTAGTGCGTTATCGGCGGATCTGGTCATCTTAGAGGATGATTGACTCGAAAGATCCCTGCTTGATGCATTTCTGATGTAATCCAAACAGCTGGAAGGGGATATATAGAGTGGGAAGAAGACAACGATGTGAAGAAGGGATGACTCAATCTAGTTGTTCCTGCTGCACTTCCGTTATTATGTTATATATTCTTTCTCTTTTATTTCCGTTTTTAGAAAAAAGATTTAGGATTTACACTTTTCCCTTTTCATCTATAAACTTTGTTAATTTAAAGCTAAGTAATAAAAATTTCTCCATTTTTTTATCTTTAATCTTCTCACTTCATTGGTTTGATGTTTATTTTTTTCATATAATAAAAATTATTCAAAGGATTTTAAAAAGATCTTTACATTGAAATCATGATGAGATAGAGGGTTTTAAAAGATGAAGTACTTGGGTAAGTGTTTCTCCTTTTTCTTTTTTGTTTTTTTTTTTGTTTTTGGGAGAGGTTTATTTATGTACAGGTTTGAGCCGAACTTCAAATTGAACTTGCCTACGTATCCTAAAGAAAAGGAATTAGGCCACAATGTAGTTCCGATCTGGTTTCTCTCTGTGTTTTAACACTCTTCTTTTTTTGATACCCTTACTTTTCCAAAGTCGCCCTTTCGGGTTTTCAACCTTACTGGCTGCTCTTACTTTTGCTTGGGTTGTTGATTTTATTAGTTTTTAAACCTAGTGAGCCTCTCTTATTTTCATATATATTTTTTTAAGGGTAGTACTTTTTGAGTTGGTCCAAATTGGTTAGGGTATTGAAAGTGTTTCCGTCCAGGTCCATAATAATAACG
>JAUTBS010010988.1:0-14609 GCA_032361285.1 Aequorea victoria
TTATTTTTTCTTAATCTCAATAATTGTTCTCATACTTCACATTTCTTATAATTCTCTTATTCTTATGTTCCATAGAGCAGTTTCATATAAGTATATTATTTTTCTCATTTATTCCAAATATTTCTCGTTTAACCACAGTTCTCATATTCTACTATGTTCTTTAGAATCATTTAATAAAGATATAAGTTTGCAAACATAACTTTCTTTCACAGGTAAAACAACCATTTATTTTCTCAAATCATATATCATGAAAGTGTAATGAATTTAAGTATTCACACATTTATAATATCAGGCTAGTGATAAGAATACCCACCTCAAAAATGAGTGCTTCTCCTCGAGCCACGTCCTCCGGTTCACTCTGGAACTTCGATTCCTAGCACATAGACAGGATAGGAACTTAACTATGTGAATTAAGGTGACACATGCATGTTTGTGTGTGTATGCAAACGGGATATTTTTCTTCTTAATCATATCCTTATTAATCATTCTTGGTACCCTCATAGTATCCAATGATCTCTATCTTAGGTTTAGGTACTTAGGCTTGCTTAAAACATTCTTAAAATATATTATTCTCATTTCTAGATTCTTTCCCAGTACTTCAAAAATACTTTAAAAATACCAAACCTTACCGAAGACTTCTAAAACATTACAGAGAGGTAGATTATCGTGTCATCTAAACTTTTCATGAAGAAACCAAAGACTTTGGGAGCATAGAATTGGTTAAAAAGTCGGACAACCAAATATGTCAAAAAGGAGCCTGTTTGGGAGAATCAAGATATCTCGAAATATACTCAACCAAATTGCGTTATGTAAATTTCGGGTGAAACTAGACCCATAGACCATTCTTTGGATAGGTGGAGAATCTCAAGGGGATGTTTATAGAACAATCCACAAGAGTTCAAAGTGGTATGCTTTTCTGCTCCTCTGTGACAGAAATGTCAAAATTGGCATAAGGGTTCAAAAATATATTTTTTGGTCCAACCAAAAATAAAACACACTCAAGACATCCTAAAAAGTCTCTTTTAGAAACATATTTTCATTTGGGGAGTGTTTGGTTGACATGAAAAGTGTTGGAATGGCTTAAAAAACAACACTGTTTTGATGTTTCCTTCACAATCACACCCAACATCTAACTTCTCATACTTTAGCACATCCAATGCATGTTTAAACACTTCATAACAACACAATATGTCCTTAATAAGTTACCAAACATTTCTTAAATTATTTTCTTTTTATCTTTGGTCACTAAAAAAGTTTCCCTAGAACAAGATTCTACACTTCCCTTTCTTATCTCCTTAGTTCTTCTCCATTCTTGTTCATGCTTCTTTTATCTTAGAGAGTGTTTGAGGTAAGAAGATGTTCTTAGGAGATAAGGTCTTTGAAGATCACTCAGTTGATGGTCTTTCTTGTTGCGAGAAGTTGAAATTTATCTTTAGTTCTTTTCTCTTTCATTCTTCCTTCTTTCTTTTCTTCTTTCTTTCTTCTCTTCCTTCTTCCTTCTTCTTATTCTTTTTCTTCTTTTTCTCCTTATTTCTCTTCTTCCCACCAAATTTAGAGAGAGAGTGAGAGTGGAGAAATGTTTTAAAAGTGTTGGGAAGGGTCTCCTATTTATAGGCAAGGCTTGGAGGTGAAAAGTCATTTTTACCCCTCATTTAGTTTACATCCAACTCCCAATTAAATTTTTGTTCTTTCAATTTGATTCCAATCTAACTAAATCTTAGGCTCCAAGACTTCTAATGCTATGTTTGGATTCAATAATCCATTTTTCTTAGGCCCTAAGGCCTTGTTTGGTTTAATGGGGAACACATTCCCTAATTTTATGTTATTTGACAAAACTTTTTCGTTTTTCTTTTATTTTAATTTTAATTATGTCACATCACATCTTCCCTCATCCCATCATTCTCCCATGTGTTTACACTATTTCTTAAATGCTTTTGTGTGTTTGATGATGCCAGATATCTATTCTTCCAAGCAACCATCATTTTATCTTTTCCTTTCTTTTCCTTTTCTTTTTCTTTTTCTTTTCCTTAAAAAATTGTCACATCACTCCCCCTCTGATCGGGATTTCGGCCAAGGGACTCTACAACCTTCCTTTTATTTTATTTTCTCAATTTATTTTGATAATTTATGAGAATTAAATTGGTTTTGGGTCAAAATTAAAGTTTTGGGTCAAATTTTTAAGTTTTGAACCTAACTTTGGTTTGGGCTTGTTATTTAATTATTTGAGCGAGCAATAATATAATTGGGCTCAAATAATTATTTATTTTGGGCCTCCATAATGTTTGGCCAAAGGCTCTAATTAAATTTCCCTATTAGGCTTCTCAATGTTTGGGCCTTATTTAGGCCTTCCACAACCTTCCTTCTTTTGAACTATCAAATTGAGTTCTTTGATTTATAATTTTATTGGGCCCTTATAGTTGGGCTTAGCTTCATAATTTACCCAAATTATTATTTCAAGTTTTAAGATTTAGGAGTTCATAGGCCTTACTTTGGCCTCTTTCGATTTTCTGTACCTTTTTCACCTTTGAAAGGACTTTCTAACTTGAACATTTTAAAATCTCATTGTTCAAAATTTATTTGGAATTTTTTTTATCTTTTTCATCATTCTAAATTTATTTTATTCCATATTTCATGCATTCATCGCTTTGTTCATAAGGTTCGAATATCATTTTTCAAGGCGTAACGCCTTTGTGTCTCGATTTAGTGCTTAAGATTTGTGTTGTGAATAGTGAGGTGTCACAAAACTGTCTCAGCATGGGAGACTGCATATACTGGTAGGCTTGGTTAATAGCAAATGACAGGTCTGAATAAGTAATGGTGAGATATTGAAGAGCACCAACAAGGCTGCGATAAAGAGAAGGCTGAGAAAAGGGAAGTGAGGCAGAGGAAACAGGGGAAGGCTTCACAACAACAGGGGAAGAGTAAGGTTTACAATCAGTCATACCAACTGCTTCAAGAATGTCAGAGGCATACTTATGTTGAGACAAGAGCTAGCCATGGCCTTAAGGAATCACAGAGATGCCTAAAAAATAGGAGAGGGGACCAAGATTTTTGAGGATGAAGGTAGAATGCATATTGGAGATAAGAGTGTGCAGGAAGGAAGGGTGAGAGCTAGCAAGGAGGATGTCATCCACATAGATAAGCAGCATGGCCACCACCGAACCTTTCTTGTATATGAATAACGAGGTATCATAGTGGCTTTTGATGAAGCCTTGAGCCAGCAGGAATTTGGAGAAGGTAGAATACCATGCGCTAGGAGCTTGTTTGAGTCCATATATGTCTTTGTTTAGTTTGCAAACAAATAAAAGATGGTGAAGATCAATAAAGCCAGGGGCTGTGACATGTAGACCTCTTCATTAAGACAGCCATGAAGAAAGGCATTAGAGACATCAAGTTGTTTAATAGGCCAATTGAAGTGAAGTGCGGCACTAAGAAAAATATGAATGGTAGGTTATTTCGAAACCGGACTAAAGGTATCATGAAAATCCACTCCAGCTTCTTGGAGATATCTTTTGGCAACAAGTTGAGATTTGAATGAGCCACAGTACCATCAGAGTTTCTTTTAATCTTAAAAATTCATTTACACGTAATAATATTTTTGGTTGGGGGTAAAGGAACAAGTGTCCAAGTACATTGGTTTTGTAATGCTTGAAATTCATCAAGTATAGAGGTTGTCCAAGCATGGAATTGTAAGGCTATTTTAACAATTGAAGGTTCAATGTTATGAGATGAGGTTTGAACAGATAAACACTGAGAGGAGGGGTGAAGAGAGCCTATTTTGGATATAGTGGTGTTTGGATGAGAATTAGAAGGAGGAGGAAGAGGATATAGAGGAGGTAACTGGATAAAGAAGGAGTCAATAGAAGAGGATATAAAGGATGTAACTGGATAAAGATGGAGTCAATATCAGTTTTGCCTACCACCCTCAACATGTCTTCCAAGGTCTGAATGGTCCTCTCAGACTGCCCATCAGTTTGCGGGTGGTAGGCAAAACTGAAATCTAACCGGGTACCCATAGCTGACTACAGTGCACTCCAGAACTTATAGACGAACCGTGGATCATGATCCGAGACAATGGAAATTGGCAAACCATGTAGTCGAACTATCTTCCTAACGTACAACTGTGCCAAGCGATCCAACAAATACGTTATTTTGATGGCGATTAAGTGAGCAGACTTCCTGAGTCGGTCCATAATCACCCAAATTGCGTCATGTCCACCACATGTAAGAGGTAACCCAGATACGAAATCCATCGTGATGTTCTCTTATTTCTACTCGGGTAGTGGTAATGGTTGCAGCTTCCCCACTGGTCTTTGGTGCTCGATCTTCACTTGCTGACAAATCAAACACTGCCCCACGAACTCTATTATATCCCTTTTCATGTCATTCCACCAGAAGTGTTCCCGAAGATCCCTTTACATTTTAATGCCTCCCGGATGGATGTTGTACCTAGAACTGTGAGCCTCGATCAGAATCTCTTTCCTTAGCTCTTCGTTAGCAGGTACGCACACCCGATCCCTAAACTTGAGAACTCCAACGTCACTGATGTTGAAATCCTTACTCTCGCTTTTAAGCAAATTTTTCACATTCTTCTTACATTGAAGATCATCCTATTGAGCTACACGGATTCTTCCCAACAAAGTCGGCTTTACCATCAACTGACTATACAAAGTAGTACATTATCATTGCAGAACTTCCACTTCCATTCTTCTCAAATCTTCTAATAATTGCGGTTAAACGGTTAATGATGCCAAGCTGCCTCCCGAAGACTTTCTGCTCAGTGCTTCCGCCACTACATTTGCCTTTCCCGGATGATAATTAATCTCCACGTCGTAATATTTCAACAACTCTAGCCATCTTCTTTGTCATAGATTGAGCTCCTTCTGAGTGAAGATGTACTTCAAACTCTTGTGCTCGGTGTATATCTCGCATGATTTCCTATATAGATAGTGCCGCCATATATTTAGTGCAAAAATAATGGCTGCTAACTCCAAGTCGTGTGTGGGGTATTTCTTCTCATGAATATTCAATTGGCATGAAACATAAGCTATCACATTGTCGTGCTGCATCAGATCGTAACCTAACCCTTGACGAGATGTGTCACTGTAAATCACAAAATTTTCGCCTTTCATTGGCAAAGAAAGAATCGATTCCGACATCAACCTCAGTTTGAGCTCTTGAAAACTGTGCTCGCATTTATCCATCCATTCAAACTTTACTCCATTTCGAGTGAGGCTGGTAAGTGGCAGGGCAATACGAGAAAACCCTTTCACAAATCATTGATAATAGCCCACCAATCCCAAGAAACAGCGTATCTCAGTCACTGACGTCGGTCGCGGTAAATCAATGATCGCCTCAATCTTACTGCTGTCCATAGAGATTCCATCCTTGCTAACAACATGCCCAAGAAAAGACACAATGTCCAACCAAAACTCACATTTGTTGAACTTGGCATATAACTTCTTCTTCCTGAGAGTCTGAAAGATCTCCCTTATATGCTCTTCATACTCCTCCTCTCTTTTTGAATAGATCATAATATCATCGATGAAAACTACAACAAAGCGATCTAGCTGAGGCTTGAAAATCCAGTTCAATAAATCTATGAAAGCCGCTGGAGCATTGGTCAAGCCGAAAGATATAACCAAGAACTCGTAGTGACCATAGCGGGTTCTGAAAGCTGCCTTCGAGATGTCCTCTTCCTTAACCTTTAGTTGGTGATAACCAGACCTCATGCTAATTTTGGAAAACACCTTTGCTCCTTGCCACTGATCGTACAGATCGTCAATTCGCGGCAGGGTGTATCGATTCTTGATGGTCACCTTGTTTAACTCCATGTAGTCAATGCACAGCCGCATCAAACCATCTTTCTTTTTCACAAACAACACTGGAGCACCCCACGGTGACACACTGGGTCAGATGAAATCCTTGTCCAACAACTCTTGCAGCTGAACTTACAACTCCCTTAGTTCCAAGGGTGCCATCCTCTACGGCGCCTTAGAAATAGGTATAGTACCAAGAAGAAGATCAATAGAGAACTTGATCTCACGATTAGGGGGAATATCAGGTAGGTCCTTAGGAAAGACATCTCAAAATTCTCTTACAATAGAAAGCTCTTCCAACTTCAGCTCAGGTGCCTTGATGGCCACTACACAAGCCAAAAGGTCTTCACAACCCTTTCTTGATATCCAATTCGCATGAAAACACGACACTCCCACATCTCCTTGAAAAAAGAATTTCGTCTGACCAGGTATACAGAAGACTACCCTTTTATAGTAACAGTCAATCATTGCGTGATACTTGAAAAGTCAGTCAATACCTAAAATAATATCGAAATCCTAGATTGCAAGATAAATAAACTCCACTGGTAAACTCCTACCCTCAAACTTTACAACTCCAAGGCGACACACCTCCTGAAGCAAGACCATGTCTCTAATAGGAGTGGACATAGATAAGCGTACATCTAGAGGCTCAACCATAAGCGATAAGTGATACAAGAATTTAGGCGTAGCAAAAGAGTGCGTCGAACCAGAATCTATGAGAGCTCTAGCACGAATAGACGATATATAAATTATACCTTGCACCACTGATGGTGAAGCCTCCGCCTCTTTGCGCGTAATAGCAAAAATGCGACCCTAAGTAGCTGTATTCTGATTTGGTGCCCTGTTGTAAGTGGGTTACCTCTGATTCCCTTGACGATTTTGCTGGATCGGAGCTGGTCCACTGATGAGTGCGGGTGGCCCCTAAGTTTGAATAGGCTGCTGAACTTGCAGTCCTCTCATTCCATTATGCCAGTAGTCAGGAGTAATGTGGCCTATCTTACCACAGGTGAAATACTGCTTCAATGTATCATCGCAAGCAACTCCTCGTGAATGAGTCTTCCCGCAACGATTACAAGTTTTCTAATTTTGTTTCCGTGAATCATTATCAACCCGAGCCTGGGGCTGGTTCTGAGTGAAAAACTTTTTTGCTAGATTGCCACCTCCAAAATTGTTGCCTAACGATTTCGAATCTCTAAACCTCTTGGATTGTTGCTCCCTACTCTTCTACACTTCGTCTGGCCCCCGCTCGGCCAACAAAGCTTTGGTCACCACTTCAGATAGGGTCTTTACCTCGAATAAAGAAACCCTGCTACGGATGGCTGGGTGAAGTCCTCGCTCAAACAGGACCACCTTATCCTCTTCCTCCGCCACATACTGCGGTGCGAACCTCGATAATTCAGCAAACTTCCCTTTGTATTCGGCTACTGTCATGCCCTTCTGCTCAAGCATAAAAAATTCCACATGCTTCTGTTTCTTGATTGCCACCGGGTAGAACTTTTCGTCGAATACTTCCAAAAACTTCTTCCATATCAGCTCTTGGTCTCGGCCTTCATACTGGCGTTTCACCATATGCCACCAGTGCTCTGCTTTTCCTTCTAATACATATGTAGCCAAAGAAATCTTGTGCTCGTTGGTGCAACCCAGACTGTCAAAGATCTTCTCTATTCTCAGCTTTCACGTCTCTGCGTCATCCGGATTAGTTGTCCCCTTAAAGTTTGGAGAACTTGCTTTCAAAAATTTCTCGAACATCAAGCCTTTCTCTAAGCTTATCGGTCAATTTTTCCTCTACTGAGGCTGATGTCCAGCAATCATGCCAACCAGTGCATGGAGCGCTTGAAGAGTCCCGTCAGTAACTGGGGCAGCTAGGGCAGCTAGAACGGTCGGTGCTACAGGAGTAGCTGGGGTTGCTGGGGCAACCGGGGTCACTAGAGGAATGCTGAAGGCCTGCTCCTCCAGAACATTCTTCGGAGATGCATACCTCGAAGCCACGTTATGCCTTGGGCGAGCCATATCATTGAGAAACAATGTATAACATGAACATGTGCAAGATACAGCAAGTTAACTATAAATAAAAACTCTGGGGATCCCGACCTCTACTAATGATGCATGATGATATAACATGACTCAAATCTAGAGTACTTTAAACTTATGCTCTAATACCAACTCTGTCACACTGCAATTTGTGAGCTGTGATCGGTCATGGATCATGGGCTTTGGCCCAACGAACCAAGAAAGCCTAATATGAAATTAGCTAAATGTATGCTAATTATTAAACATTTCACAAGTTTAATTAAATAAAATCCATAAATTAATTTGTGGGACTAAACTGCCCATCAAAACCATATAAAAAATGACTCATAATATCTTGACAAAACTGTCAACCACAATCCATAATTAATATTTAAATGTGTTAAGTGTGGAAGCCAAATAAAATGAAATGCAAATGAATGATCCTAGAGGTCATAGGATGGATCCCATAAAGCACTCGAGTCCATCTTCTAACATCCTCACTGGAAACCTAAAATGTGTCAATACAACATCAGCAATGCTGGTGAATGTAGTATGCGTAGTACGATACAGTTCTAAAACAGGAGATAAAATATGCTTTTAGTTGTAACGTAATCATGGCAATAAATAAGTAGTATAGATAGACAGGATGATCACACCACCCAAAACTTCTTTCTGTTCAAAATGTTTGTACTTTTCTTTCTTTTTCTCGTGATCTCGTTAACAAGATGAGTCACTCACAAAATCTCAGACAGGACAGCAGAAATGTCCATAATAAAATCCTCACATATAAAGATATGCCAAAGACATAATAATGTCCATAGTAATACTGGTATAACGATATGATCATACAACATAATGGGGAAATCATTCCACAGGAACAACATCCTGGTAATAATAGTAACTCATGCTAACATATATAAACTCTGGGCTGTCTCGGCCTGCTCGATCTAACATCGAACAGGAGTCACCCCAATATGACGCCTGAGTCTTTTCCCCAGACGATTCCAGTTCAGGTCATCGGAAGCCCCGAACTGTCCCTTAAACTGTTGAGTAAACTTAGAGTCTTCACGAGTTGGTCAGTGTCACCTCCGTAGAGGACTTTCCCTGGACTTTCACATGGTCCCAATACATACATCATGATCGCACCATAAATAGATGATAAAATATTTTTAGCTTTTTAAAATAGTTCTACCATGATTTTTGTAAAGAAAAACTAACACAAATAATACATTGCAGTTAAAAAAGTTTGAGAGCATACATATAATTTTTAACTAAAATATTTGGGGGAACACGAAGATTTTTAATTAAAATAGGTAGCATACAAACACTCACCTGATATCCGCTAAAATAATGAATGAACTAGCAAAAAGATGTGATTCGAGTCACCTTGATAATACAATGCATAAATCAAAATTAATAAACGAAGCTACTAAACGACTTAATCGACCAAACATACCCTTACCCGTTAATTAAAATTTTAATCCTTGTTTGTGGTTTAATTTAATTCTTATTTAATTTAATTTAATATTTGAACTAACGTCCAAACAGGGCCTAAGCAATTTAAATCCATTTTAGTATGTTTTTCTGATATTTTTATTGTTATGGGTGGACCCAAACGGCTTGTGAGTCGACCCGTTAGGTGATTTTAAGAAAAATGTGTTAAAACAGACAAAAGGGGACTTTCTACCTCAAAACATCTGGACGCGGGTTAAAAATGTCTCGACGTTTTTCACCCGTGGCCAGGGGTCGACGCAGCGTCCGAGCGTCCAGACGCAGGTGTAAAACGTCCAGACGTTTTACAACCGAAAATCGAACCAGGGATTTTCACGATCTAGTTTTTGGTTCCATTTTGTATCATTTCTTTATGGTTTATATTTTTAAGCTTCATATGATTCATTTTATCATATTTCCAAGGAGTTTTACATCTAAAATGTATATATAATCAATGTATATTTGTATATGGAATCCATTATATATATACGATATACACATATATATCAATTTTGTTGAATTGCAATCTATTACATTATACATTATATGCATGTATATATATATATCTAATATGCTATTTATGTATGCTAATTGTTATATATATATATATATATCTCAATTTATTATATATATTATGTATGAAATCTATTATATATATATATATCATCTGTTACATAATAATAAAAACAGAGGAGAGAGAAAAGAATAACCAACCGGAGGAAAGAGTAAGGAGGAACCGACGAACAATGATGACACCTCCGGCGGTGGGCGGCGGTTGCAGCAGTGGCGGTGTGCAGCGGTGGCGAGTGGTGCAGACGCTGCAGCGTTAGGTGTGGAGATTGGGAGGGGAGAAGGGAGAGCTGGAGGAATGAGATAGAGAGAGAGGGCTGAATTTTTGGGTGAGAGAGAGAGAGCAGACCGTGAGTGAGGGAGAGAATGAGGGGGAGTTGGGTTTTAAAATTGGAAAGGGATAAGGTCTGTTAAGAAGGGATCCCAAGGATCCCTCTATTCCAACATTTGAAATTTCAGAAATTTCTATCCATAATTATCTTAAAGTGTTATGGAATTATCTTATCAATTTACCAATTTTTGAATTTCATTTTGGGAATAAACATCCCACCAAATATTCGAATTTTCAGATTTTCAATTTATATTAACGAATAAATTTGTTCTATTGATTAATAGTTTCAAATTCTTTATTATTTTGATTATTTATGTTTTTATTTAGTTCATTTATTTTGGTTAGATACTTTATTTAAATTTGATTTTTATTTAGTTAGTTTAATTTTAATTAATTAATTTTATTATTAATAATTAGTTTTTTAAATTTAAATATTTTAGTGGGTTTTACACCAATGCTTCCCAAATTAGGTAGACATTCGTTCATCCCAACCAACTTAGGTTGTGTCGTACGTTTTGTCGAGAGAAAATTAATGACATTTTATCCCTAGATTAACGTTTTCACATTTCTTTAGAAAATTATTAGTTATTTTTTAATTAACCTAGACTTGGATTAGGTATCAACGATTTTCGAGGAGGAAGGGCTTCCCTTTGGTCTGCACAATTTAGGTTGCGCATCGCGCCTGCGCTCGTGGCCTTACGGGTCCAACGCTTCTTAAATTAGGTAGACATTCGTTTGTCCCGACCAACTTTAAGTTGTGTCGTACATTTTTTCGAGAGAAAATTAATGACTTTTTTGTCCCTAGATGAACTTTTTCACATTTTTTTAGGAAATTATTATTAATTGTTTTTTGGTTTGTGTCTAGAAAAACATTTTCACATTTTTCTAGGAGATTTTGACTTTATATTTTTGTTTATCGCTACACAAATGTTTGCACATGTTCTAGGGGAACTTTTTATTTTATTCATTAGGCAAGTATTTTTACACTTTTCTAGACTTATTGAATTTTTTATTTTTTGGCTGGGTTAGGTTGCACTTCACGCTTCCTAATTTTGTTGATTTTTCTATTTTCAGCCACAAAGTAAATGTTTGTGCGATTTCTTAGGTCATTAATTTTTATGTTTGTGGTTCAACTTAGGTTGCGTCTCAAAGCTTCCTAAGAAGGAATTTGTCATTTTTATGTCAGTAGATAAGCGTTTTTACGCTTTTATAGATTTATTGACTTTTTTGCTTTTGGTCCAACTTAGGTTGCATCTCAACATTTTCTTAGATGGAATTCTCTATATTTTTTAGGTCATTAGACAAACGTTTTCACACTTTTCTAGGTTTTATGACTTTTCCTTTTTGCCCAAGTTAGGTTGTGCTTTCTGCTACCTAACGTGGTGAATTTTCTATTTTCCTTGTCAGGTTACACACTTTTTTTTCTCTTAACTTTTTTTTTTTAGTTTATCTCATCTGACGATTTTTGTGTTTTTCTTCTATTTTTGCCGACTAGCGAGTACTTGCGAGGGTTTGGAGGCTCTTCCCGCATCCTTGAGTGGTATGAGGTTCTCTGTTTGGAGAACCAAGTTCTAGTGGATGGATTCGGGTTTTTTCCATTCATCTCCCTCCTCACTAGTACTCATAATGATCGAGTACTCATGATGGCGTTAGTGGAGAGGTGGTGGGACACCACTAACACCTTCCATTTCCCATCATTTGAGGCTACCGTGACCCCATTGGATTTTTCTATGATCACAGGGATCAAGGTAGTGGGAGATCCTATCCAACTCTACCCCACCGTCGGCTCATGCCAAGAGGCAATGACCTACTGGCATGGCAGGGTCCCGCCGCAGTCTGATCGGGGGTGCATCCGATATGCTTGGCTCATAGAGAGCTATTAAGGTTCTAGTGCACTGAGTCTCGCCACTTTAAGTGGGTTGCTTGGGCATTTTTGGTATATCTTCTCGGTGCTTGTCTGATCACGAATAGGCAAAACACCGTTCATCTACACTTTCAAAGAGCCTTGCACGACCTCCACCGGGCAGCGTCCTTCGATTGGGGATGAGCAGCGTTGCTCACCGTGTACACCAGCCTGCGGTTTGTGTATTGGGCTACTTGAGGATCTTTGAGGTATGATCTTGATCACACTCTTTTTTTTTTAGTTCATTTGTATCTCATCTCTTATTGACTTGGCCTAACACTTATTCTGCTCATATTTTTATTTTTTTTATTTTTAGTTTGTTGTTTTTTTTTTCTCTTTTTCTTATTTACAGCTCTAGGCCTACGAGTTCCTAGGGTTATCAGCTCCAGAGAACACTCACCCTTATCTCTAGATCATCCCGCGAGTAGCTCGGTGTGGTCAGAGTACTCAGGGGAGGAAGGAGGACGCAAAGGATCTGAACACCTACCATCTCCATGTAGATCGTTTATCTCCCGCATAGGTATGTTTTATTTTAATTTTACGCACGTTTGATTTTCTTTCGATGATTCCTCTTTTATGTAACCTGTGTTTGGTTTATTTTTTAGGTGAATTTCCGGGTGTGGAATGGCATGGAGGCTAGGGCAGACGATGATCTAATGAGGAGCCGTCATGCTTCTCAGATGAGAATCCTGCTGGAGGGCCCATTCCTACGGCAGTGGTTCCTAGGTGAGTAGGTAGTCCGGTAGTCGCCGAGGCTGGACCATTTCTGAGTCCCTCAGCTACCTCCATCCAGCATGAGGTTGACGCACACCATGTCATTTGAGTATTTTGTCGAGGTGATGTACGGCTTCGCGGCTATGGATTTCCTAACCGACAGAGAGTACGCCGCCATTGTGTGCGACTTCCTGATACGTATGATGGACATCCAGCTTTTAGAGGTGCAGCCTGGACAGCCCTCAACGTCTCAGGTTCCTTTGGTGGTTGGTGGTTGTTCTGCTCCTGCTGCTGGTGCCACGACTATCCGAGCTGCCCGTACTACTTGTGTCGGTGCTGCTATTGCCATGGACCCGACTGATCCTATCTTCCCAGCGCTATCTCAGGCGGTGGATACGTATCCTTATGGGTTTCGGCTCCCCATCCCCATTCGTACTCCTACGATAGAGGAGCTACACTTAGGTGCTAGGGGTGAGCAGGTACTTCACACCTTTCTCTCTTTATCTTTATGATTTTTCCTATCTTATTATTTTGCTATGTCCGTCTGCTAACAGTTTTTATTTTATTTTTATTTTAGGTCCTCCAGGTCCACCGTTCTTACATAGAGAGCTGTCTCACTGCTATCACCAGTTTGATGGCACTAGTGAGGCAGCAGACTCAGGCCCTTGCGGATGCACATCTGGATCCTATCCCCCGACATACTCACGTTCCTCCTCGTCCGATGAGTATTTTACTTTGTTTCTTACTTTCTCATCTTTTTCTTATTTTATTGCATATGTACATATACTGACTGTACTTATCCTTTCTTTCTTTCTCTTTTTTTTTTTACAGCCTCGCTCTGTCAGTCGTACTTCCATCCATGGGACATCCTCATCTTCTCGTGCCGCCACTCTGTCGCTGCTGGTTTGTTGATAGCTGTTTCCTAGGGATCTGCCCCGTGGACTGGGGTTCGGGCACGTCAGGCCGATAGTGATAAGGATTTCGACTCGGGAAATGCCACCACTTCTTCATCCTTTGTCCCGGAGCCTCCGCGTCGCACTCGCCGCCGACGTGATTGGGATGCCCCATGTTTTTTTCTTTGTTATTGGATGTACTCTTGAGATACAATTTTCTCTTTCCTTTAAATACATTTTTATGTTTGGATGGGATAGGCCTTTGTGCCTAATTTGGATATTTATTCAGCATTCTTTTTAGTTTTCTTTTTTTCATTTCTTCTTTCGTATGGATATTGATTTTATTTATATACATGGATCACACTTTATTTACATGGATTGCATATCTACATAGGTGGTTATGCATGTATAGGAAATATTTACAGGGTATACTATGTACAAGAATTTTCACATGGAATATTTACAGGATATGCTATGTACAGGAAGTAGGGATGACCTGTGCCTAAAGGCACTCACTCCACATTTTAACTCAATCAAAATTAATTAAATTTTTAGTGTATTGAATCAAAAATTTACTGGCTCACTCATTAAAGAGTTTCTCAAATGAAATCAAATGAATTTCTCAAATTTACACATTTATCAAATGATCATCAATATTAAAATAGTAAGCTAAAATACTATAAATAATAACCTTTAAACTAATACATTACCACACAATCAGACGGTTCAACCGTCACTAAATCGCCTGGAAAGAAACAACAACTGTATACACAGGCTCCGCCTGGATCTCAATCAACACATAATTCATCCTTACTCCACATGCACGCAGTTAACCTCCATCAATCAACAGATAAACTTAAATCTCATAAAACCTGGAT
>JAUTBS010011099.1:0-33590 GCA_032361285.1 Aequorea victoria
ACCTATAGCTTCCGCACCTAGTTTTTGTAAAAGAGTTTAAAAAGCGTTAAGTTTGCTAAGTAAACCTATTCACCCCCCCTCTAGGTTTCACATCTGGGTCAACAGGGTCGAAGCGTAAGATTGGCGAGTAAGATCGTCTCTGTCTTCATCGTTGGTTCCACTCCCAAAGATAATAGTTATCAATACCAGTTCAGCCGTACATCTCGTATATATGTCAGGCTTCTTGACGACTTCCTGCTAAGCGCATTGGCGACTGCATTGGTCTTTCCCGGATGATAGTTGATCGTACAATTGTAATCTTTGATTAACTCCATCCACCTTTGCTATCGCAGATTCAACTCCTTCTGAGTGAAAATGTATTTCAAGTTTTGATGGTCTGTGTAGATCTCCGTAGTCTCTCCGTATAAATAGTGTCACCAGATCTTTAAAGAAAAGACAATCACTGGCAATTCGAGATCATGTATCAGATAGTTCCGCTCATGAGTCTTTAACTGTCTTGACGCGTAAGCGATCACCCTTCCTTATTTCATGAGCACACAGCCTAACCCTTGGTGTGACACATCAGTATAAACCACGAAACCTCTATTCCCCGAGCGAACTATCAAAATTGGTGCGGTCATTAACCTTTTCTTCAACTCTTGGAAACTTCGTTCACAATCCTCATTCCATTCGAACTTGGTCTCTTTCCGTGTTAATTTCATTAGTGGTACCGCTATACTTGAGAAACCTTATACAAATCGCCGATAATAACTATCTAGCCCGAGAAAACATCTATTTTTTATAACACTCGTAGGCCTCGTCCAGTCTACTATAGCTTCCACCTTCTTGGGATCGACTGAGATTCCTTCGCTTGAAACAATGTGGCCCAAAAAAGCTATACTTCTCAACCAAAACTCACACTTAGTTTGTCATACAACTTTCTTTCTCTTAATTTTTCCAACATAATTCTAAGATGTTGTTCATGTTCTTCCATAATTGGTGAATATATCAGGATATCGTCTATAAAGACGATTATGAACGAGTCAAGGTACGGTTGAAACACTCGATTCATCAAATCCATGAATGCTGTTGGAGCGTTAGTCAAACCGAATGGCATTACTAAGAATTCATAGTGAACGTATCTCGTGCGAAAAGATATCATCGATACGTCGCTCTCCTTGATCATCAATTGATGGTATCCCGATCTCAAGTCTATCTTTGAAAAGAAGTTGGCCTCCTTCAGTTGGTCGATTAGATCATATATTCTTGGTAGAGGATACTTATTCTTTATCGTAACTTTGTTCAACTGGCGGTAGTCTATGCACATCAGTAAGGTTCTATCCTTCTTCTTAACGAACAACACAGGTGTACACCAAGGAGATACACTTGGCCTAACAAAGCTCTTGTTGAGTACGTCTTGCAGTTGCTCTTTCAACTCTCTCAGCTCAGTAGGGGCCATCCTATATGGAGCAATAGAGATAGGCATTGTTCCCGGTAACAACTCTATGGAAAATTTTATTTCTCGATCAATCGGTAATACCGATAATTATTCTAGAAAGATGTTAACAAACTCCCATATTATGTGAATGTCTTCTAACTCTAGAGTATCCTTCTCAACGTCAACTACATGTGCCAGAAACCCTTGACACCCCTTACTTATCATTTTTTGTGCCTTAATAGCAGAGATTAGGTATGTCGGTGTAGTACTTCGATCTCTACTAAAAGAAATTTTGAGTTCTCCCAAAATTTGAAAAATAACTTTTCTTATAGAAGAAGTCTAAGCACACATGATAAGATGATAACCAGTTCATCCCTAGGATAAGGTCAAAGTCATGCATACTCAGAGGTATTAGATCAGTCATCAATTACTGATCAATGAAGTTAATCACCCAATCTTTGTAGACATCCTAAATTTCTATTCCACTTCCTATGGGCGTCATTATAGTTATGGTGTGGTTCAGATTAGTGCTCGGCTTGTCCAAGTGTGATGCAAATGCCCATGATATGAACGAATGTGTTGAACCTAGATTAATAAGAACATAAGCTTATTTTCCAGAAATTGTAATTTTACCTATAACCACATCTGGTGTTGCCGCTGCATCTTGACGTGTCATAGAGAAGACTCTTCCTTGCGTCTGTTGTCTTCTGGCATTATTATTTCCTCATCCTTGATTGTTTCCGGATGGACCTCTGCACACTTAATTAAAATTTCCCGTGTTCCCAGGTCTTCCCATCGCCACACTTAGTACTGATGTCGCTGCCTGATTTCCCTATCAAAACTCTCTTTGAATATGGCCTTATTGTCCACACTTGTGACATTTCACACTAGATCTAGCCATTGTACCAGTGCAATCTCTTGACATGTGTCCATAATTTCTGCATGTCCAGCATTGTTTAGGTTCGCCCTAGCTGCCAACCATTCCCTTACCTTATGTGTTATTTCTCGAAGTGAACCCTGCATGTGCCTTCCTGGTTCAGGTCTGAGTTATGTTCATGGGTGGTTTAAAAGGGCTTCCCACGATCCGTGAACCTTGAGCAACATTAGGGTTTTGTGACTTTGCATTTCTGTAAGTTTTCGTGTCGAAGTGAGCTTTCTTGAAAGTCTCCTGTCTTTCCTTACCTTCCATCATGTCCTTCTCAGCCCTCCTAGCAGCGTCTACTAACTCATCATATGTTCCAAAGTTCTGGGTAGAGAACCTTGAACAGATGAGGTAATTCAGGCCACTTTGAAAACTCCTACTCTTCTTAGCTTTAGTTGCCACCATAGATGGTGCAAAACATGAGAAAACTGTGAACTGGACTTCATACTGGTTCACCGTTCTCTCATTCTGCTTCATCATGATGAACTATTGTTCCTTGTCATGTCAATAGCTATCGAGAAAATACTTTCGATCGAATTCCCCATTAAATTGTTCCCACATTACGACTGGTGGTGCGACTCCTTCTACTAGTGCATTTAGTAGTCTTGAAGTCGTTTCCCACCATTGGTGTGCCTCTTCAGTCAGTACGAAGGTTGTCAATAAAACCTTCTGTCGGTCCGTTACCGTCATGAGGTCAAAAAGTTATTCAATCCTCTTGATCTAGTTTTCAGCTTCCGCCTCGCCAGAGCTCCCGTTGAACGAGAGAGGGTCTAACTTCTTGAATTGAACGTAGATCATGTTGTTCGTCTGAACTGGTGCTACAGGTGGTCTCCTAAAATGTTGCACTTGTTGCTCCATCATGTGGGTCATAACCTCAAACATTCGTCTTATAGTTGGGTCGTTCTGAATTTGAGGTTCCTGTTGAACTTCAGGTTCCTCTTGTTCCTCGTGCTGTTCTTTCTCCAACTGAAGCATACGATTCTTCTTCTCCATCCATTTCCTCAAACAAAACCAAAACATGTCTTTAATCTATATGTTATGATTCGCTCCATCATAACTTAACGGGTTCATTTAACATTTTACGTATACGTCATCTCATAGAGTTAACCACTTGGGTTACCTTCTCAAGGCAAACTCAGAACACACGTTCATGATCCAACAACAGTCTCATCTACCATTCTACATGACTCATGACACAAACAGCTACATGCTGGTCCACTGTGACTTCTAGACTCAACATCCCCAGAAATGGCTAAACCTAAGCTATGATACAAAGTTGTC
Source organism: Aequorea victoria (assembly GCA_032361285.1). Lineage (NCBI taxonomy): Eukaryota > Metazoa > Cnidaria > Hydrozoa > Leptothecata > Aequoreidae > Aequorea > Aequorea victoria. Next base: position 3,621 of record JAUTBS010011099.1, read on the forward strand.
AAGCCTTGCCCCGAGTACCGGGCACAAAACCTGAGAAAGGGTACGCAACCCAATATTTTTAACAACATTCACACTATTTAAGCATAATTTTTTTTTCTTTTTACATTCTATCAGGACTTCATACCTAGGCCCAATATAGCATATAAGAAATTACACAAGAGGACTTACAGTCTCATCAATATCATCTCATTAATTATAATCTAAAAAAGAAAATGGAAAGGGGTTTCAGACGCTAACTTTCAAAAGTCTTTCCAAAAGGCCTAAGACTAAAGTGGACCAAAACTGGACCTAGCCTTGATGCCAAAACCTGCCAAAACATCAATCTATGTTGGGGTGAGCTATAATCTACGTGCTCACCAATCACTAGCAATAGCATTATAAATTGCACAATGGAAGTCAAAACAGTTCATCACTTCAAAGCAGGGTAACTTTTCAAAAAACATAACTTTTTTCAAAAAAAAAGAATCCAAGTTTCCTTATTTCCACAAATCACCTCATAAGAGAGGGTTTTTCCAAGAATCATATATCTTTAAAAGAAATATTCCATGGTTTCATCATTTTCATCCATTAAACCATTTCTTATAAATATATATAGCCAAAGGCTATATTAACCTCCCAACAAAGAGTTGATGCAGTACTAAGTCCCCGAATATCCCGCCTACTCAGCAGATAGAAATAAGGAGTATTCGCTGGGCCACTTAACAATACTCACTGGTAGAGCTAACACATCATATATTATTATACTGGGATATATATCCACGTATTATCGGGTGTGCGATATACCCACCACATGGCACTCTCCATGTAATATCAAGGCTATTATAGCAACCATATTACGTTCTTTCATAAAACATTCAACTTTTATTATGTTCCAAAACATATGCTCATAAATCATTTCATAATACACGAGTTCGCAAACATAGCTTTCTTTCACAAGTAAAATAACCATTTATTTTTAAGGAATTTAGCCATTGATACATTTATAATACCAAGTTAGTGATAAGAAAAACCCACCTAAAAATAAGTTCTCTTTCTTAAGCCACACTCTTGGGTTCACTCCGGCCTTCCGGTTCCTAACACATAAACATGATATAAACTTTACTATGTAAACTAAGATGACACATGCATGCTTGTGTGGATATAAAATTCAGGTATTTTTATTCTTAAGTATATCATTTTAATCATTATTGGTACTCTCATGGTCCCCAAGATTCCTAACTTGTGTTTCGGTGCTTAGATTTGCTTAAAGTATTCTTAAACCACATTCTTTTCCATTTTTAGATTCTGTCCCACCCATTTAAAATTAGTTTTAAAATAATAAAATTCTCCAAAACTTTTGGAACAATTATAGAGGATAGAATAAGGTGTTAGGTACATATTTTATGAAAAACATAAGATCCCAAAGTCAACAGAAGGTTATAGAAAAATTCATGGGCAGAATCTATCCAAAAACGTCCGTGTTTGGTAGAATCCAATTTGGTCACAATCCGTTAGAAAAAAAAGTAGGGTGTATCATTTTTGGGTGAAATTAGACCATCATACCTTTCTTTCCATATATGGTCCATCCCTAGGGGATTTGACTGGAATTAATTAAAATTCTTCAAAGTGGACTCTTATTCTGCGATTTTGACGTCGAATGTTGAAACATGGCATAGAGCTTCTAAAACATGTTTTTTTGTTCAACCATAAAACACATATGTTAATAACATGCTAAAAAAAAGCTTTTGAAAATAGAGTTTCAGTTAGGCCATGTTTGGCTTGCACAAAAAATATGGGTTTCGGTCTTGAGTTCAGTGTTTCGTCATTTCCTTGAGGTTCCTTATTCCCCTCTTCCTTTCTATCCTCTTACCCATGCAAGAATTATTTTTAACCATATTAAAATCATTTTATATGTTATATTAGATATTTTAATTAAATTTTTCATGTCTCTATTTATTTCTCCATAATGATCTTGAATCAAGAAAGTTTCCATTTCTTAGATTCAAGGTCCTTCTCCTATGTTCTTCCATTTTCTTATCTTATTTTTGTTTGAAGAGGGATGAGAGGTGTGAGATAATTTTATAACTTTAAATAAATGTTTTAAGAAGTTCTTACTTGATAATTTCTTTGTTGGAGGTTGGACACTCCAAGCTTCAAGCTCCTTCTTTCTCCATTCTTCCTTATTTCTTTTGTTCCTCTTCTTCTTTCATCTCTTTTTCTTCTTCTTCTCTCCCTATTTTTCCCACTAATCTCGGAATATTTTTTGAGAGATATTGGAGGTTTGCAAATGTTTTTTTTTGTTAGGAGAAAACCCCTATTTTATAGGCAAAAAAATCGTAGGTGAAAATACATTTTTGCCCCTCATCTTAATCATTTTCCTAGCCACCCATCTCATCATGTAAGACATGAATGGAGTCTTATTGGACATGTTTGAGGTGGTGGAAGATTTGTGTAAATCCATTCTCATAATTAATCCCATGTGCAAGCCATTTCATTTTTCTTTTCTTTTTCCTTTTTTTAAACACAAAAAATTGTCACATCACTCCTCTCTCTTTCCCTTAAAAATCTAAAAATTATTAATATATATATATATTTTATTTATTTATTTAATAATTTATGAGATTAAAAATTAGTTTGGGCCCATTTTAATTTATTTGGGTCAAATTACACTTTTTGAGCCTTTTTTTTATTTGGGCTTGTAATTAAATTTATTGGGCCACTAATAAAATAATTGGGCTAAAGTATTTATATATATTGGGCCTCATCATATTTTGCCCAATACCATAATTCATTTCCCTATTGGGCTTCTCAAAGTTTGGGCCTTATTAGGCCTTTCATGATTTTCCTTCCTTGAACTCTTTATTGGGTTCGTTGGTTTATGATTTTATTGCGGCCTTCTAGTTGGGCTTAGCCTCATAATCTACCAAAATTTTTATTTAAATTGTTGAGTTTTAGGAGTTCTTAGGTCTTAGTTTTTCCTATTTTGATTTTCTGCGTCTTTTTCGCCTTTTGCGAAATTTTCTAACTTGAACTCTCTTTTAAAGTTCTTTGTTCACAATTATTTGGACCCTTTTTATCCATTCTATATTTCTCGATTGATCTCATGTAACATTCCATGCATTTATCCCTTTGATTCAAGGTTCGAATGACACTCCTCAAGGTTTTATGCCTTTATTCTAGATTTAGTGTTTAATGATTGTGTTGTGGACAGTGAGGTGTCACAGGTTGCATTTCAACACTTCCCAATATGGGTGAGTTTCCATTGGCCTCATCCAACTTAGGTCCCGTCTGTGAGAAACCCTCTTGAAAAACTCACCGCCCTCATCTTTTAAATTTCAAACGCGCTCTCAATTTTATGGTTTTTAAAAGGAAAAAGTGGAGTTTTATGTTTTGAAAAGTGAGCCCCCCAAATGCATCTGTATGCAAGACCACACAATTGGAGTCGCCCCTTGATTTTTCATGAGAAACTAATAAAACAAAACTTTCAAGGAACTAGTCCGTCGTTACTAGAGGTAGTGGTTCGGGAGTTAGGGTACGACAAGGGAAGGTGTTAGGCACCCCTCTCGCCCGATCCAATGACCGGCCTCTACTTAATCATTTCTTTTATTCTTGTCTTAAATTTATCAAAAGTAACATATACAGAAAGGAGGTTGAAGATAGATCATGCAAAATCAAGCAAGAAAACAAAACCTAACATAGCACTAAGGCTTTCTAAGCATACTTACACTTATTTGCATATCAAATGGGGAAATGGAAACACATCAGTGCAGTTATACATAGAAAAAACATGCTATTTAAACATAAGAAGATGCAGAAAGCTACTGGAAAGCCACTAATTTTTACAGAGGTGGTGCACGCCACCTCTCAACCTGGTGCGTGCTAAGTCGATATGGCGCACACCACTTTTGGACATTCTGGAAGTGGTGCATATCATTATAGTAGAGTGAGCTCGACACTGGGAGGAACAAAATAGGTTACTATTTTAAGAAAAAAGTGTGCTGGTGTGAAAAAAGTGTTCTTATATACAGAGAAAAGAAATAAAATAAGGCAACTCACATAAGATCTTTAACTCATAGTCTAAATCATACGTTTCATACATTTTCTACGTACTTAAAAAGCTAAAAATGCGACTTAAAATGATTTTCTACGAAGAAAGAAAACATGCTTGAACGGGAAATGAAAACAGAGCCGGAGAGAATGAGGCCAACGACCTTTTTCTCCCCTTTTACAGAATAGAAAGAAACAAAGATAAAGGAAAATATGAAAATGAAGGCTTACCATAGGCCCCAAATGGAAAAGAAAGTTTCAAGCTATCCGGTAGCTCCCTCAAGAACGACGCGTTCTATCCCGGGAAGCCTTCCGTGCAACCTTCGAATCCACAAAATCGGTCCGGTGTATAGGTTTATGTTGTTAATTAGTACAATACTTGTCCAATTTTAATGTTGAGTCCAAAAGGAAGAACTTGGAGAGTTATTTGTTTCGGGTTTCCAATTCGAAATAGATTCGGTGCTTATGGGTTAAGAGTCTTTCAAATAAGAGGGGTGAGGGGTCCTATTTATAGATTTTGGGCAAGAAGGCTGCCAAAAGGGAAAAAGTTTATTCTTAAAGGTGGTGCATGCCTGGTTGAAAGGGCGCATGTCATGTTAAAGTCACTTAGGACACCTTGCCTTGGCGTAGCCAGGGGCACATAAAAAGAGTGGCGCGCATCAGGTTGGAGGGAAGTGGCTTAGGACACTTAAAGGTGGCTTCAAGTTTTTAGAAGAAAGTGGCGCGGACCTGGTTGAGAGGCTATAACAAGGGATGTTTTTGATATTTTGGGTGTTTAAAGGTGTTTTACGGTGTTTTGGGGTTTTTTTGGGGGTATTCTTTGGACTCTCGGACTTGCATGGAGTTTTCTTCGGCGCAGCTTACGCATGCACTCGTCATCAGAAGCAAATCAGATACGCCTATGCGCAGGTTACTCAAAATTGGGGTGTCTACACCATCTCACATTTCCCCAGATGGGCGAGCTTTCCTTTGTCGCACCGAACATAGGTCGTGATCTACACTTCCCGAGATGGAAAATTTATCTTTTTACCCCTGGATAATTCTTTTCAAGCTTTTCTAGGGAATTTTTCATTTTAATCCCAAATATAGGTTGCATTCCACTGTTCCTAAGATGTAATTTTTATGTTTAACCAACTTGCGTTGTGTGTCAATGCTTTCCGAGATGGAAAATCATCTTTTTGTCCCTAGATAAACACTTTTACGCTTTTCTAAGGAAATTTCTAATTTTATTACCAAATTTAGGTTTCGTCTTAATGCTTCCCGAGATGAACAAGTTTTCCTTCCTCTCGACTGTCTTAGGTCATCTTTCAACTCTTCCTAAGTTGAAATTTTTATTTTTAACCAACTTGGGTTGCATGGCAACACTTCTTGAGGTGGGCGAGATTTTCTTCATCTCACACCAGTTAGGTCTCGTCTTACACTTTCCGAGGTGGGTGAGCTTTTTTTCGTCTCACCCAACTGAGGTCATGATCTACACTTCTCGGGGTGGAAAATTTATTTTTTTGTCGTAAGATAAATGTTTTTACGCTTTTCTAGGAGAATTTTTCATTTTAATCACGAACTTAGGTTGCGTCTTAACACTTCCCAAGATGGGCAAGCTTTCGTTCGTCTCACCCAACTTAAGTTATGTTTTAACTCTTTCTCGGATGAAATATTTATTTTTAACCAACTTGTGTTGCGTGTCAACGCTTCCCGAGGTGATTAAGCTTTTCTTCGTCTCACCCAACTTAGGTCCCGTCTCACACTTCCTAATGTGTGTGAGCTTTCCTTTGTGTCACCCAACTTAGGTCACGTTTCAACTCTTTCTAAGATGGAATTTTAATTTTTAACCAACTTGGGTTGCGTTTCAACACTTCCCAAGGTGGGTAGGCTTTTTTTCGTCTCAACCAACTTAGGTCCCGTCTCACACTGCCCAAAGTGGGCGATCTTTCCTTCATCTCACCCAACTTAGGTCATGATCTACAATTCCTAAGATGGAAAATTATATATTTTTGTCCCTAGATAAACTTTTTCACGATTTTCTCGGTAAATTTTTTATTTAAATCCAAAGATAGGTTGGGTCATAATGCTTCTCGAGATGGGCATGCTTGGCTTCGTCTCGCCCAACTTAGGTCGTGTTTCAAGTCTTCCTAAGAAGGAATTTTTATTTTTAACAAACTTGGAGTGCATGTTAATGCTTCTCGAGGTGGATGAGATTTCCTTCGTCTCACCCAACTTAGGTCCCGTCTCACACTTCTTGAGGTGGGAGAGTTCTACTCCGTCTCACATAACATAGGTTGTGATCTACACTTTCGAGATGGAAATTTTTATCCTTTTGTCCCTAGATAAACATTTTCTCACTTTTCTAGGAGAACTTTTCATTTTAATCCCCAACTTAGGTTGCGTCTTAACGCTTCCCGAGGTGGGAAAACTTTCCTTCATCTCATCCAACTTAGACCATGTTTCAACTCTTCCTAATAAGGAATTTTTATTTTTAATCAACTTGGGTTGCATGTTAATGCTTGCTGATATGGGTGAGCTTTCCTTTGCCCAACTTAGGTCGCGTCTCACACTTCCCAAGGTGAGCGAGCATTCTTTCATTTCACCCAACTTAGGTCGTGATCTACAATTCCCGTGATGGAAAATTTTATATTTTTGTCCCTAGATAAATATTTTCATGATTTTCTAGGAAAATCTTTTGTTTAAATCCAAACTTAGGTTTCGTCTTAACGCTTCCCGGGATGGGCAGGCATTCTTTTGTTTCACCTAACTTAGATTGTGATCTACAATTACCGTGATGGAAAATTTTATCTTTTTGTCCCTAGATAAATATTTTCTTGATTTTCTAGGCGAATCTTTTGTTTAAATCCGAACTTAGGTTGCGTCTTAACCCTTCTTGAGATGGGCAAGATTTCCTTCCTCTCGACCAACTTTGGTCGTGTTTCAACTCTTCCTAAGATGGAATATTTATTTTAACCAACTTTGGTTGCGTATCAATGCTTGCCGATTTGGGTGAGATTTCTTTCATCTAACCCAACTTAGGTACCGTCTCACAGTTTCCTAGGTGGGCGAGCTTTCATTCGTCTCACCCAACTTAGGTCGTGATCTACAATTTCCGCGATGGAAAATCTTATCTTTTTGTCCCTACATAAACGTTTTCACAATTCTCTTGGTCAATTTTTTATTGAAATACTAACTTAGGTTGCGTCTTAAAACTTCTCGAGATGGGCAAGCTTTCCTTCGTATCGCCCAACTTAGGTCATGTTTCAACTCTTCCTAAGAAGGAGTTTTTATTTTAACCAACTTGGGTTGCGTTTCAATACTTACCGATGTGGGTGATATTTCATTCGTCTCACCCAACTTAGGTCCCGTCTCACACTTCAGCAGGTGGTCGAGCTTTTCTTCATCTCACCCAACTTAGCTAGTGATCTACACTTCACGAGATGGAAAATTTTATTTTTTTGTCCCTAAATAAATAACTCTATGCTTTTCTACGGAATTTTTTTATTAAAATCCATAACTTAGGTTGCGTTTACAATCTTCCTAAGATGGAATTTTTATTTTTAACAAACTTGGGTTGTGTGTCAACGCTTCCCGAGATGGAAAATTATATTTTTGTGATAAATGTTTTCACTCTTTTCTAAGGGAATTTTTCATTTTAATCCCAAATTTAGGTTGCATCGTAATGCTTCCTGAGATAGGCAAACTCTCATTCGTCTCACCCAACTTAGGTCGTGTTTCAACTCTTCCTAAGATTGAATTTTTATTTTTAACCAACTTAGTTGTGTGTCCACGCTTCCCGAGGTGGGTGAGCTTTCTTTTTCCACACCCTACTTATGTCCCGTATCACACTTCCCAAGGTGGGTGAGATTTTATTTGTCTTACCCAACTTGGGTCGTGATCTACACATTCCGAGATGGAAAATTTTATCCGTTTGTCCCTACATAGAAGTTTTCAAACTTTTCTCAGAAATTTTTTCATTTTAATCCCAAACTTATGTTGCGTCTTAATGCTTTCCAAGATGGGCAAGTTTTCCTTCGTCTCATCCAACTGAGGTCATTTTTCAACTCTTCCTAAGATGAAGATTTTAATTTTAACCAACTTGGGTTGTGTGTCAACGCATCTCGAGGTGGGTGAGGTTTCCTTTTTTTCACCAAACTTAGGTCCCATCTCACACTGCCCAAGGTGGGCGAGCTTTCCTTCGTCTCACCGAACTTAGGTTGTGCTCTACAATTCCCGCAATGGAAAATTTTATGTTTTTGTCACTAGATAAATATTTTCACAATTTTCTAGGTGAATTTTTTATTTAAATCCGAACATAGGTTGGGTCTTAAGGCTTCCCGAGACGGGTAAGCTTTGCTTCGTCTCGCCCAACTTAGGACCTGTTTTAACTATTTCTAAGATGAAAATTCTATTTTAACCAACTTGGGTTGCATGTCAACACTTGCTGAGGTTGCTGAGCTTTTATTCGTCTCACCCAACTTAGGTCCCACCTCACACTTCCTAAGGTGGGCGAGCTTTTCTTCATCTCACTCAACTTACGTCGTGATATGTACTTTCTGAGATGGAAAATTTTATCTTTTTGTCGCTAGATAAATGTTTTCATGCTTTTTTAGTGTAATTTTTCATTTGAATCCTAAATTTATGTTGAGTCTTAACGCTTCCCGAGATGGGCAAGCTTTCCTTCGTCTTCCCAACTTAGGTCGTGCTTCAACTCTTCCAAAGATGGAATTTTATTTTTAACCAACTTGGGTTGCATCTCAACGCTTCCCGATGTGGGCGAGCTTTCTTTCGTCTCAACCAAGTTAGGTCCCGCCTCACACTTCCTAAGGTGGGCGAGATTTTCTTGGTCTCACCCAACTTAGGTCGTGATCTACACTTTTCGAGATGGAAAATTTTATCTTTTTGTCCCTAAATAAATATTTGTATGCCTTTCTATGGGGATTTTTCATTTTAATCCCGAATATAGGTTGCATCTTATCGCTTCTCGAGATGGGAAAACTTTCCTTTGTCTCGTCGAATTTAGGTCGTGTTTCAACTCTTCCTAAGGTAAAATTTTTATTTTTAACCAACTTTGATTGCTTGTCAATGCTTCCCGAGGTGGGTGAGCATTCCTTCGTCTATAGTACTCTAGTACAAGTAGCTTCTTAGATAAAGGATGAGAAAAATTTGTACCACTTATTTTGGCTGAGAATCTTATTGGTTCGGATGTCTTACAATTTAGTGTCTCTCTTATCTTTGTAAGATGTCCCTTACTCATTCAGGTATCCCTCAAAACTCTCCTTTTTCTTTCTTATATTTCTCTAAATTTTTCTACTCAGCTCTCTTTTTTTGTATTTCTTTTAATTGTTTTTGCTCAACTCTCATTTTCTCTTATTTCTCTCAATTTTTCTGCTCAACTCTCCTTTTTTGTATTTCTCTCAGATTTGGTTGATGGAAAAAGGTGAACATTATGGAGCATCCGCTGGCTAGAGTCTACACTCCGAGGGCCTTTCTACAGAGAAGAGTTTGCTGCTATTGTACTACCACGACTGAGTGGAAAGTTTTCTTTGATGCCCTAACTGGCGAATACATTTGTTGGCGTTATCCTTGGTGGACTATTCGTGAAGGAACGGTTTTGATCATGGAGCATCCTAGAATCTTGCTCGTGGGCTGGCGGCTGACTACTTCTTTCTTCTCGTATTTTGCATCAAATTGGTCGTCCTCAGACGTGCCTTCCGACGGCGATGGTTTATATGGCTACCTCATCTCATTATGCCCCTCTTCTAGAGCATTATTGGCAATTCTGGCCATCTCGAACGAGGATTGACTCGGGAGATCTTTGAGTAGTGCCTTTCTGATGGGTACCCAACATGGCTAGGAAGCGAGATATAGCACAAAGTGGAAGAAGACAACGATGTGAGAAGAATGAGAACTTGATCTAATTGTTCTTGTTGCACTTCCATTATTATTTTGTTTTCTTTCTCTTCCCTTTCTTTTAGAAAAGGATTTAGGATTTGAGTATTTAGAAATTTTTTCTTTTTTATCTTGATCTTTTCACTTTGTTCATTCGATATTTGTTTTTTCCATATAATGAGAACTATTCAAGGGATTTTAATAGGATCTTCACATTGGATCATAATTAGATGGAAAGGGTTTGAAATATGAAGAATTTGAGCATGTTATATTTACCCTTCAGGTGAGGTTTTTATGAGCAGATTTGGGCTGAATTTCAGACTGAAATTGCCTACGTATCCAAAAAAAAGGAATCAAACCATAAAGTAGTTTCGGTCTGGTTTAAACTTGTGTTTTAACACTCTCCTTTTTTTAATGCCCTTATTTTTTCCAAAGTCATCCTTTTAGGTTTTCGGCCTTACGGGCTGCTATAACTTTTGTCTGGGTCGTCAATTCATCAGTTTTTAACCTAACGAGCCTCTCTTATCTTTATATCTTTTTTTAAGGGTAATACTTTTTGATCTGGTCCAAATTGGTTAAGGTGTTGAAAGTGTTTCTATTCAGAACCATAATAATAACGGCTCCTCCCGTCATAATGGTTTTGATTATGTATGACCCGATCCAATTTGGTTTAAGTTTTTCTCTGGGGTCAATGATAGGGGCTCGAATTTCTTCGAGTACTAGGTCTCATTCTTTGAGATTCTGTACCTAAACCCTTTTGTTAAATGCATGTCCTACACTTTTCTGATAGCCTTGAACATGAAAGAGTGTCCTGAGTCTCCTTTCATTGAACAAAAGCAAGTTCTCAGAATGATTCCTCTACCAATCTGCTTCTGGTACATCGCATTTTGTTATTATCGTGAGAGAGGGAATCTCTAGTTCTATGGGTAGAACAACTTTCATATTATATACTAAAGAGTATGGGGTGACTCCTGTTGAGGCTCGGATTGATGTTCTGTATCCCCAAAGGGAAAATAAAAACTTTTCTGGTCAGTCCTTATTGGCTTCCATCATCCTTTGTAGGATTCTCTATATGTTCTTATTTTATGCATCGACTGCTCCGTTGGTCTGCGGTCTGTACGGGGATGATTTGTGCGCGATGATCTTGTATTTCTCCAACAAATCCAGTACTTCCCCTTGGAAGTGAGATCCATTATCGAATACTAATTCATGAGGAACACCATATCGAAAGATGATGTTTTTCTTGATAAACTTAGCCACATGAGATGCTTTGAGGACTGAGAAAGAAGCAGTCTCGACCCATTTTGTGAAATAGTCCATAACTACTAAATAAATTTGTGTCCATTCGAACCCTTTGGCTTGAATTTGTCAATGATGTTAATTTCCCATATTGAAAATGGTCAAGGAGATATCATATTGTATAGCTCTTATGGTGGAACATGTACTAGATTTACATGTATTTGGCAACATCTTTTGATGAACTTAACACAATCCATTTCCATAGTCATCCAGAAATAGTTTTGCCGCAAAATATTTTTAGCCAACATCATCCCGTTCATGTGTGGCCCACAGACTCCTTCATGTACTTATTTTACAATTTCTCGACCTTCCTCGTCTGTTAAACAAAGTTTATTCACTCCCAGATAAGACCTTTTGTACAGCCTTCCGTTAGACATGACGAATTGAGATGTTAATCTCCTTATGACTCTCTTATCCTTTTCACTAGCATCGTCTGGGTATTTCCCCTCATCAATAAAGTTCTAGATGTCGTGAAACTAGGGTAAACCATTCCTAGCTTCCTGTTCTAAGGCTGCGACTTCATATGCTCTCATGCTTCTCTACTGAATTACCAAAGGTCTCATTTTTACCTTTGGGAGTATGTCAATCATGGAGGCGAGAGTGGCAAAGGCATCAAAAAATTAGTTCTAAAGCTTGGGTACATGGACGAAAATGACCTCCTTAAAATTGAGAACAAGTCTGTCGAGCTCTTGGTGGTATAGTATTAGTTTTTCCTCATTGATTTTCCATTTCCCAGTGGCTTGGAAGACGACCAAGGCAGAATCCCTAACCACTTCTAATTTCTTCTCTCCTAATTCGAAGGAAGCTTCCATCCCAGCAATACATGCTTCATATTCATCTTTATTTTTGTGATCTCGAAAGTCAATTTATAAGCCAATTGAACATGCGAATCATCTGGAGTGACTAGAAATATTCTAATTCCATAACTGTATTGGTTTTAGGCACCATCAAAATATAAATTCCATAGCGCATTCTCAACTTTTATCACATCTTCATTGGGAAACTGAAACTCTGAATCTTCTTCTCCATCAATTGGTTGATCGACTAAGAATTCGGTTACGACTCTTCCTTTTACTAATTTTTTGGTTTTATAATGCAATTCAAACTCGGATAATAATAACAACCATCGTGCCAAACTTCCTGTTAGTGCATGCTTCTCAAATAGGTACTTAAGCGGGTTCATCATAGAAATCAACACTACAGGGTATGCCAGCATGCAGTGTCGTAACTTTTTTTATGACCACACCAAAGCCCAGTATGTTTTTTCCAACAATGTGTATCGAGCTTCACATTCTGTCATTTTCTTGCTCAGGTAGTACACAATCTTTTCTTCACCGTTGTCCCCTTCTTGAGCTAGCATGTAGCCCATTGCAAATTCATTCACTGATAGGTACAGAAATAGCGGCTTGCTCGATTTCGGAGGAGAAAGCACCGGAGACTTTTGCAAGTATCCTTGGATAGATGCAAAGTCATTCTGGCAATGCCTATCCCACTGGAATTTTCTATACTTTTTGAGCAAACAAAAATAGGTTCATAGGTTGTAGTCATCTTCGAGATAAAATGACTAATGCACTGAATCTTTTCCAAGAATTCTCTAACCTCTTTTTCCGTTCTCGGGGGAGATATTTACAGATTCTTCTTGATCTTAGAAGGGTCCACCTCTATCCGTCTTTGGGTGATGATGAATCCCAACATTTTACCTGTAATAACCTTGAAACCACATTTTTGTGGATTCATCCTCATCCGGTACTTTCTAATTCTTTCAAAGAATTTCCCCAGAGCTGGGATATGTCCTTCACGGTCCTTGGATTTGATGATCATATCATCGACATACACTTCAACTTCTTTGTGTAGCATGTAGTGAAGTAATGTTGTTGTAGCATGTTGGTACATGTCTCCTACATTTTTAAAACCAAAAGGAATATCCTGATAACAATACGTCCCCTACGGCATAGTGAGCGTAGTGTTTTTTATGTCCATAAGGATTTTGTTGTGCCCAGAGCATCCATCCATAAGGACACGTATGTGTGGCAGAAGGAAGTCGTCTTTAGGACTTGCTTTGTTAAGATTTCGAAAGTCAATACAAACTCGAACGCGACTGTCTTTCTTTGGTACATGGACAATATTAGAAACCTACTTGGGATACTCTATCACCTGAAGAAAGTCGGATTTTACTTAATTGTTAACTTTCTCTTTCATTTTAAGGGCCAGTCCGATCTCACACGGCGAAGCTTTTATTTTATTGGTTTGGCATCAGGGTAGAGGAGAATTTTGTGTTTTATAACTTATGGGTCTATTCTGGGCATATGTTCATATGACCATGCAAAAACATCTTTAAATTCCCTTAATAGGTTGATTAGAGGCTCATGTTCTTCAAATGATAAAGCGGAGCCGATTTGGACCATTTGGGGATCCTTCTCGGTACCCAGGTTTATTGAAAAAGTTTCTTCAATTAAGGGTTTGACTCGTATCTCTTCTTTTTTTTTCAATTAAAAGTTTTATGTCATGGGGAACAGCCCTATCGAAAGCATTTTCGGAGTCAAAAATTATACATTCAAATGGAAGTACAACAGGGTAATTAGAAGAGTTTATCACTTCATTATTATTGTTGGCAAGAGTTATAGACTCTTATGCAAAATTAGGGGAACTAGAAGACTGAGGCACCCCAACAAATAGGTGCCCGACAGGCTCACCACTAGACTTTAGGCACACAGATGTAGATGAGTTTGGCTCAGACTCGAGCCCTCTATCTATCACATTCAAAACATTATATTTATAAGCCCAATTATTGATTACAACGCTATCCCCATCTACTATCAGGTTGGAATAGTCGACAGGCGCGTCCCTGCCCAACATTGCAACCACCTACGCATCTTCTTCCACGTGCATTAGAGCTGCCCCTTCTTCAAAGAGCGACCCTAACATTGGTTCTCCTATATTCTCAACCCAGTCTCGTGCATGTGCTCTTTGGGCTTCATCCTCATCTTCTATCTCATCCTCTTCTGGCTCATTGTGGGTCAGGTGATGCTGGAAGAATATCTCCAGCCTTAGTGTTTTCTACCCAAACCCCTCATCTATCCATAGTTCTGGGAGTCCACAATATGGGAAGGCCTCACCCTCCTTGATAAAGTGCCTATTCAGAAACCCGTAAGATGATATCAAAGCCATGTATGTTTTCCCGCTTTTTTTGGCCATTGCTTCTTCTGTGCTTCCATTGCTTTCTCAGCATAGTCCTTGGTCGCGGTCTTGTATCACAGTTCGAAGGCATGAAAATTGCCACGAACATCTATCGGATCAGTCCTGCCTTGCTGACTTTTTCCAAGCCACAAGATTGGAAAGTATGACATTTTCCCCATCATGGTTATCGCCTGAGGTTTTATGTATAACTGCTTTCAGGTCATTAGAGTCTGGATAGCCGCTGACTCATTAAATTCAAATCTTCTCAAGGTGAGATCCTCCTCCCCATGTTGTATTTCCAGCAAAAGAGTGCCATCTGTGGTCGGTGACTTTATGCTTGATTCTCTACAGGTGGTTAAAATAGTCCTTCTCTTATCATTTTCACCTTCTGATGAAGGGTGGATGGAACTGCTTACACAGTGGAGTCATGTAGCCATGGTCGGCCCAACAATAAATTGAAAGATACTGGCACGTCCAATACGTGGAACTTTATCTCGCTCTTTGTTGGTCCCATGGTAACTACAAATTTGACTACCCCCAACACATTCCTATCGTTGTTATCATAGGCTCGTACCCATTGGGTAGTTGGCGTGAAATCTTGCTCTTTCAGCCTCAGGCAATGTGTTGTTCTAAGCAGGCAGATATTTAGTGTTGACCCATTGTCAATCAGTACCATGGGCATCCATTTGCCTAGGCATTTGACTGTCACATGGAAAGGTTTGTTGTACAGAGGCCCTTCAACTGGTAAATCTTTCTAGGTGAAGACGATGGCATTGGTCTGCCGAGTAAGGGCAACCAGCCCTACTAGTTGTTCAGGAGTGGTGTCTATAGAAATTTCAATTTTTCTCAAAGCCCTTAGAACGGCATGTCTGTGCTTGTGCATTACCATCAGTAGCCACCAAATACTCGGATTAGCCTAGATTTTCTTAAACTGCATAGTACAACATCATCTTCTTCCTTGGTTTCCACTGCTGGCTGACTAGCCTCACCTTTCTCTAAGTATGTTGGTTTGAAGTGCTTTCCACTCATGGTCAGATGTTTAATCTATGACAACTCCAGTCCTTCTAATTCTCACAAGTCATCTTCCTCTGCCTTTCCCTCTTCTTTTTCGGTCGTCAGGTTGTCTCTGCAAGCTTCTAGGTCTCATTCTATGGTCGAGCCCTTTTTTTTCTCTTTCTATGCTTCCATTCTATTAATTTCTTTCATTGCATATAACTCTTCTTCCTTCCAGCTATTGTCAGGCCCTAAGTAGTCCCAGGTGTGATTATCAAGAAAAAAAAGATCTAAGATGCCTTTGTCTTATTCAATTGTGACATAAGGGCTAGGATTCTATTTGCATATGCTCCTATTCCTGTTTTCTTCAGCGGTTCTGTTGTCATTGGGCCTAATTTTTGTTATGTGTTCTATTTCTTTGTTCTTAGTTCCTCTTGCTGACTAATTCAGTCCCTAGTCGCTCTCGAACTCAATTCCAGTCTTATTTTTTAATTCTATCTCGGATGTTGACTCAGATTCTTTCCCTGATCTATTCACGTTCTTTCCTGGTTTTCCTTCTGATTCCTCTTTGTATGCTTCCTCTGTGTTTTCTTCTTCTTCACTATTCTTAGGTTGTATGACAGAGGTAAAAAGGTTCTCCTCATCGCGATCACTCCACCCCCACTTCCTTTTAACTGACTACCAGCTTCCCCATTTTTTATTCATCTGAGGAGAGCCAACCATCATTACCAATGGCTATGTTTGGGTTATAGAAGGAAAATTTAACATGCACCTCATCGTCCTTGAACATGTTGTTCCACTCATCCATCAGTTCCTCTACTTTTTCAAGTTTTGTCAGATCATGCTCTTCTATATATAAAGTCCTCTCTACATCTAGGGAGCATAAGGAATTATCTTTCGGGAGAGGTGGATTTTGTCTGACAGCCCCTTCTGGGAAAGTTGAGATGCTAAGATCATAGCAGGGTGAGGCAATATGAACACGATTCAGATTTTGAGGGGGTGGATTCATGTGGTTCGGAAAACGATTGGTGGTTACATTAGGTTTAATCATCGTTGGGGGCAGAATCACCTTATTATCAATAAGGTCTGGGATCGCATGTCAAATACAGATAGTGGTACGTTCAACTGTGTGAATACCCTCCTCTAGAGTCTGGGTGCAAAAGGTGTGCCATCCTAGCCCTACTAAGGGTTGAGAAGGTTAACTTCTGTAGCCCTTGATGTATTAGTGTTGGGCGAGTTATTACTAGCTTGGTTGGTAGGGTAGTTATTCTGATATAGCCTCCTAGTCTTCTGACTCGGGCTAGCTTCTATTTTCTTAATATCCTCAGTCTGGATGGCATCCTAAATCTGTACTCCTACATCAAACAACTGCTCAAAAGTCATGAGCGACTGAGTGATCAAGTATTTTCTAAAGTGTGGCTACAGGTTCTTTACTACCGCCCGGACCTGCTCAATTTCTATTGGCCTGTCGATCATCTTTGCATCTTTTCCCATCCAACGAGTCAAGAAGTCCACAAAAGCTTCCCTGATGTTCTTAGTGGTCTCAAATTCCCTAGCCATTACATCCAATTGGAAATTGTAGTTATATTGGCTGACAAAAGCAGTGGCAATGTCTTCCCAAGTTCTGGTCTTGGTGGCTTCCAAAGACAGAAACCATCACTGAGCAGCCCCTGACAATGACCTGTGGAATAACTTCACTTTTAGTTAGTCGTCTATTTCCATGGGAGATAGAGTGTCGACATACATCCGGAGATAGATCTGGGAATCCTCGGTGCTATCAAACTTTTTCATGTCTGGCATCTTGAATTTGTCTGGAAACTTAGCATTGGGGAAAAGGTAAAGACCTCCAATGTCTAACATGTACTCATCCATCCCTTTGGCATTTCTTAGTACCTACTTGAACCTGTTGATCTTTTCAGAGAGTAGGGCCTTTCTAGCCAAGGTAGGGTCTACTACAACAACTGCAAGTATAATAGCGGCGGGTCCAGCTCCCGGCAAGTCTTCACCATATTGATTCTCTTCCCAGACGGGGTCACCAGGAATCCCATCCTTTGGAACTCCTGGAACCTGATTGACCTGGAGAGCCCGTATCTCTTCATGATATTGAGCCTAGGTCTGGGTCTGATTCTAGAGCGTGAGGGTCATGCCGTCCTCGGCTCTCTGCATTTCTAATAGAGTTGTTATTAGGATAGCATTATTGTCCTCTCCCACCATTGCAATTTTTGTTAGGTCATGTGATACCCCACTTTTCTCAACATGATTCTTAAACGCTAAACCTAGAACAAATGTGTTACGCCTTGAGAAATGACATTGGAACCTTATGAACAAAGGGATGAATGTGTAGGATATGAAATAGGATAGAACTAGAAAGATGGAATGGATAAAAAGAGTTCAAATAATTTTATAACAAGAGATTTTAAATGTTAAAGTTCGAAAGTCCTACGAAAAGTGGAAAAGGTGCAGAAAATTGAAACGGACCCAAGTAAGGCCCACAAACTCCTAAAACCCAAAACATTAAATAAAAATTTGGCTGGAGAATGAGGCTAAGCCCAACTATAAGGGACCAATAAAATCATAAACTAAAGAACTCATTTGAGAGTTCAAAGAAAGGAAATTTATAAAAGGCCTAAATGTGGCCCAAACTTTGAGAAGCCCAATAGAAAACATTAAATATCTTTATGGGAGGAAAGATAATTGATGAGACCTTTATTAGAAATAAAGAAAAAATAAAAGAAAATGGAAAATTATCAAAATTGATGGTAAAGATGGAATGACCCATGGAAGGTTTTTCTTTGAAAGGTCATGTCACTCAAGCTAACCATGGTTAGAGTTTAACCTAACCAAGGAGAACAAATCCTAGTTAGAAGGTGGTTGAGTTAAAAGGGAACCACGGTTAAGTTAAATAAGGAGTAAAAATGTCTTTTCACCCTGAAGTATTTGGTTATAAGCAGATCCATTCTCCAAACACAAAATTCATCTGCTCAAACCCCATTCTCACTCTAGAAAATTCAGTGGGAGATGAGAGAAAAGAAAATGATGAAAAAGGCAAGGAAGAAAGGATGAAAGGAGAAACTTGAAGCCTAGTTCATCCATTCTTCAACCAAGAAATTATCAAGTAAGAACTTCTTAAATCTTGTATTCTAATATCATTAATCATCTCACACCTCTCATCCCTCTTCAAAACAAAAGAAGATAAGAATATGAAAGAATATAGGAAAATGATCTTGAATCTAAGAAAAAAGAACATTCTTGATTCAAGATCATGGTAGACAAATAAATGGAGACCTATGAGAAAGTTAATAAAAATGTCTAAGATAACATATAAAGTAATTTTAAGATAGTTAAAAATAATTATTTCATCGGGAAGAGGGTAGAAAATAATAGGGGAGTAAGGAATCTCAAAGAAATGACTAAATAGTGAACTTAAAACCCATCTGTGATTTTTCGTGTTAGCCAAACAAGGCCTAACTAAAAATCTGTGTCAAACAAAGTTAGTTTAGCATGTTATTAACATCTGTGATTTTTTGTTGGACCCAGAAGTATAGTTTAGAACCCCTATGCCATTTTTGAACATTCTGCGTCAAGATTGCAGAATAACAGACCACTTTGAGACATTTTAATTAATTCTAGAACAATCCCCTATAGATGTTCCATATATGATATATGGAAAGAACGGTATAAGGGTCTAGTTTTACCCAAAAATGATAAACCTCACTTTCATCAGAAAGATTTTGAAAAAAGTGGATTCTCCCAAATAGTGACCTTTTTTTTTAACAGATTCTGCCTCATGAATTTTAGAGGCCTTTCAGTTAAGCTATGGCTCTGAGGTTCTACATGAACAATGTAGCTAACCCTCTATTCTAGCCTCTGTTAGTTTTTCAGAATTTTTGGAGAATTTTTATTATTCTAAAACAAATTTTAAATGGGGGGGGGGGGAAATCTAAAAATGAAGGAAAATATAGTTTGAGAGAACTTTAAGCAAATCTAAATGCCTAAACCTAAGTTAGGGCTCTTGATGCCTAAACCTAAGTTAGGGATCTTGGGGGTACCAAGAGTGGTTATATAAGAGGTATTTGAAGAGATAATGACCCCACATGCACATGCTCTCAAGAATGCATGAGTTACTTTAAATAACGAAGTTAAGTATCGATCGAATTTATGTGTTAGGTTGTGTGGGAACCGATGACGTCATTTGAGTCAAGCTCGTTCGAGGTGAGTTTTTCTTTATCACTAGCTTGGTGTTATAAATATGTGAATGGTTAAATTCGTTATACTTTCATATTATACAATTTGAGAAAATGAATGATGACTTTACTTATGAAAGAAAGCTATGATTGCAAACTCCTATTTTATGAAATCACTTATGAACATATGTTTTGGAACACAATGGAAGTTTAATATTTTGTGAAAGTAAACGGTGATGTTACTTGCGAAAGAAATGATATTTGTGAACCTATATTTTTTTATCAAATAATCCATGAACCTGTTTTGGAACTTCAACTCAATATTTTACGAAAGAATCTTGAACATAGACTCGAACATGAGAAATATGATTGTGTTGGACAAATGAATATGGCGAGCTAATCGATATACTATGTTATTAAAGTTATGAAAGTTCTTTTGAAATGATCTATATTTTATGAAAAGTTTCTTGAGCATATAGTACAATATGAGAACTATGATAATATGAATTATTCATAAGAGGTGTTGACAAATTGTGAAAGACGAAATAATTGATACAAAAAGGGAGAATTAACTTGTGAAGGTTATGAAAGTTTTATGAAAAGATTTACGAACATTGTGTTGGGAAACTTAAATAAAAATTTGGATAATGAATTAATGGATACATTATGCGTATCATGATAGCCTTGATATTACATGGCGGGTTCCATGTGGTGGGTATATTGCACACCCGATAATGTGTAGATATATGTCACGGTATAGTATAGGGAATATATCGCACACCCGATAATGCATGAATATATGTCCCGGTATAATGATATATGATGTGTTAGCTCTACCAATGAGTATTGTTAAATGGTCCGACGAATACTATTTAGCCCTGTCCACTGAGTAGGGGATATTCGGGGACTGAGTACTACAACAACTCCTGGTTGGGAGGTTAATACAATCCAAGATTCAAGGAAAAAATATGACTAATAAATGGTTGAATATGTTACCACTACTAAGTGGATGTGTAGATTCAAAAGATATATTTATCATTACTAAGTGAGTAAACGGTAATGAAATTCAAAAATCCTCTATTGAGAGGTGATTGTTGAAAATCATCCACTGAGAGGTGATTGTTGGAAAATTCGCCACTGAGAGGTGATGATGTTGTAGATATGGAATTACTCCACTACGAGGTGAATGATGATAAAATGAAGATTTCTCTTTTAAAAGATAATGAACGGGAAAATTGATGAACAATTCTTTTCAAAAAGGTAACGATTTTTGGAAAACTTTACACAAAGAGAAATAGCAAAAAATGAAGATAAAGAGTAACAAAATATCGGAATGGATTAAGTTTTGGAAAACCCTCTTATGAGGTTATTTGTGGAAAGATGAAATTCAAAACTTTTTGTGGTGAAAGATATGTTTTGCGAAAAGTTATCCTATTTTAAAGTGATGAACTGTTTTATTCCATTGTGCAATTTATAATACTGTTGCTAGTGATTGGTGAGCACGTGGATTATAACTTACCCCCACACAGATCTTTGTAACAGGTAGAGGCGAATGATGTGCGCGGTCAAGCCCACTGTAAGAATAGGTTGGGTTAGGTTCCATGGAGATATACTCCATCCGATATTATTTTGGTTTTGTGTTGTAACCGATGTATGAGTTAGTGGTCGGAGTGCGCTATTGTGATGTAAAATTGTGTTATGTAAAGAAAAAAAATATATAAAAGATTCCTTGTATGTTAACGGAATTCGGGTTGAAGATGAAAGGTAAGATGGTTTAGTCTCGTTCGCTCGCGTCCTGTGCCCAATGCCTCGGGTCGCGGCGTGACAACGTGGTATCAAAAACTTGAATTTGGCCTAAAACTTTAAAATTGGCCCAAAGTGAATTTTAATTCTCATAAATTATTAAGATAAAAATAAAATAAATAACTAGAGCCTTCTAGAGAGACCCATTGCCGGCTCCTCCCATGAGGGAGGAGTGATGTGACTATTTATTTGAGAAAAAGAAAAAGATAAAGAAAAAGAAAAGAAAGGAAAAGACATGAAAATATGTTTGCTTGGAAAAATAATTTTTCCAACCCATCAAGGCATTAAAAGTCTTTAATGAATAGTTGGATGAACATGAAAGATGATGTGATGAGAGAAGAAGTGATGAGACATAAATGAAATAAAAGAAAAAGAAAATGAAAAGTGTTGTCAAAATTACACTTAATTTTAGGGAATGTGTTCCACATAAAACTAAATAAGGTCTTAAGATTTAAGAAAAATGGATTATTCATGACAAACACGGCACAAGAAATTCTTGGAGCCCATGTCTTGATTACGATGCAACCAAACTAGAAGAACAAGTGTTCAATTGGGAATTAGGTTGGAACTAAGTAACGAAAAAATAAAGGGAAATATGAAAGAAAAATTAATAGATTTTTCGGAGACTTTTTCTCCATGTTTTCCCTAGTCATCAAGATATACCCATACATAATATACACATAAATATCTCTATGGGAGGAGAGATAATTGATGAGACCTTTAATAGAAATAAAGAAAAAATAAAAGGAAATGGAAAATTGTCAAAATTGATGAAAAAGATGGAATGACCGATGAAAGATTTTACTTCCAAAGGTCATGTCACTCAAGCAAACCATGGTTGGGGTTTAACCTAACCAAGGATAACAAACTCTAGTTAAAAGGTTGGTTGAGTTAAAAGGGAACCAATATTAAGTTGACTAAGTGATAAAAATGTTTTTTCACCATCAAGTCTTTGGTTATAAATAGAGTTATTCTTCCAACACAAAATTCATTTGCTCAAACCCCATTCTCACTCTAGAAAATTCAGTGGGGGAGGAGATAAAAGAGAAGGAAGAAAAAGAGAAGGGGGAAAGAAGGAAAAGAATAAGGAAGAAAGGAAAAAGGAACAAGGAAGAAGGAAGAAATGAGGAGCTTGAAGCCTAGTTCATCCATTCGTCAACCAAGAAATTATCAAGTAAAAACTTATTAAATCTTTTATTTCAAGATTATTAATCATCTCGCACCTCTTATCCCTCTTCAAAATAAAAGAAGGTAAGAACATGGAAGAACATAGGAGAAGGATGTTGAATCTAAGAAAAATGAACTTTCTTGATTCAAGATCATGGTGGAGAAATAAATGGAGACCTATGGAAAGGTTAATAAAAATTTCTAAGATAACATATAAAGTTATTTTAAGATTTTTAAAAATAATTCGTGCATGGGTAAGAGGATAGAAAAGAATAGGGAAGTAAGGAATCTCAAGGAAATGACTAAATAGTAAACTTAAAACCCATCTCAGATTTTTTGTGTTAGCCAAACAAGGCCTAACTAAAAATATATTTTAAACAGAATTAGTTTAACATGTTATTAAGATGTGTGGTTTTTTCGTTGGACCCAAAATATAGTTTGGAATCCCTATGCCATTTTTTAACATTCTACGTCGAGATTGCAGAATAATAGACCACTTTGAGGAATTTTAATTAATTTCAGAACAATCCGGCCCGTAGAGATGTTCCATATATGAAAAGAAAGGTATAAGAGTCTAGTTTCACTCAAAAATGATAAACCTCACTTGCATCAGAAACATTTTGAGAAAAGTGGATTATCTAAAATAGGGCCGTTTTTGGACAGATTCTGCCTCATAAATTTTTAGAGGCCTTTAGGTTGAGCTATGGCTCTCGGGTTCTATATGAAAAATGTAGCTAACACTCTAGTCTAGTCTTTGTACATTTTCCAAAATTTTTTGGGAATATGTAGTATTTTAAAACAAATTTTAAATGGGTAGACCAGAATCTGGAAGTAAAGAAAAATATGGTTTGAGAGAACTTTAAGCAAATCTAAGTGCCTAAACCTAAGTTAGGGATCTTGGGACCATGGAAATACCAAGAGTGGTTATATAAGAGGTATTTGGAGAGATGATGACCTCACATGCACATCCTCTCATGCATGCATGAGTTATTTCAAGTAACGAAGTTAAGTATCGACCGAATTTATGTGTTTGGTTGTGTGGGAACCGGAGATCCGGAGTGAACCGGACGACGTTGTTTGAGTCAAGCACATTCGAGGTGGGTTTTTCTTTATCATTAGATTGTTGTTATAAATGTGTGAATGGTTAAATGCCTTATGATTTCATGTTATATGATTTAAGAAAATGAATGCTGACTTTACTTATGAAAAAAAGCTATGATTGCAAACTCATGTTTTATGAAATGACTTATGAACATATGTTTTGGAACATAATGCAAGTTGTATGTTTTATGAAAGTAAACGGTGATATTACTTGTGAAAGAAATGATATTTGTGAACCTATGTTTTTATCAAATAATTCATGAACCTATTTTGAAACTTCAACTCAATATTTTATGAAAAAATCTTGAACATAGACTAGAACAAGAGAAATATGATCGTGTTGGAGAAATGAATAAGGCGAGTTAATCGATATACTATGTTATAAAAGTTATGAAATTTATTTTGAAATGATCTATATTTTATGAAAATTTTCTTGAGCATATAGTACAATATGAGAACTACGATAATATTAATTATTCATAAGACGTGTTGAGAAATTATGAAAGACGAAATAATTGATACAAAAAGGGAGAATTAACTTGTGAAGGTCAAGAATGTTTTACGAAAAGATTTTTAAACATTGTGTTGGGAAACTTATGTGTGTCATGATAGTCTTGATATTACATGGCAGGTTCCATGTGATGGGTATATCGCACACCTGATAATGTGTGGATATATGCCACCGTATCGTATAGGGAATATATCGCACACCCGATAATAGGTGGAAATATGTCCCAATATAATGATATATGATGTGTTAGCTCTAGCACTGAGCATTGTTAAGTGCCCCAGCGAATACTCATTAGCCTTTTTCACTGAGTAGGCAGGATATTCGGGGACTTAGTACTGCAACAACTTCTGGTTGAGAGGTTAATACAACCCAAGGTCTATAAGAAAATATGACTAATAAATGGTTGAATATGTTACCACTACTAAGTTAATGTGTAGAATAAAAAGATATATTTATTATTACTAAGTGAGTAAACGTTAATGGAATTAGAAAATCCTCTGTTGAGAGGTGGTTGTTGAAAATCTTCCACTGAGAGGTGATGATGTTATAGATATGAAATTCTTCCACTAGGAGGTGAATGATGATAAAATAAATGTTTCTCGTTTAAAAGATATTTAACGGAAAAACTCATGAACAACTCTTTTCAAAGTAGTAACGGTTTTTGAAAAAAACTTTATACTAAGAGAAATAACAAAAAATGAAGATGAAGAGTAACAAAATATCGGAATGGATTAAGCCTTGGAAAACCCTCTTATGAGGTGATTTGTGGAAAGTGAAAACCTAGAATTTTTTTTCGTGAAAGATATGTTTTGCGAAAAGTTATCATGTTTTAAAGTGGTGAGCCGTTTTCATCCATTGTGCAATTTATAATACTATTGGTAGTGATTGTTGAGCACGTGGATTATAGCTTACCCGCACACAGATCTTTGTAACAGGTACAGGCAAATGATGTGCGCGGTCAGATCCACTTCAAGAATAGGTTGGGTTAGGTCCATGGAGATATTCTACACCGGATATTATTTTGGTTTTGTGTTGTAACTGATGTATGAGTTAGTGGTCGAATGCCCTATTGTGTTATGTAAAGAAAAAAAAATATAAAGGATTCCTTGTATGTTAACGGAATTTGGGTTGAAGATAAAAGGTAAGATGGTTTAGTCTTGTTCCCTTGTGTCCCGTGCCCGGTGTCTCGGGTCGGGGTGTGACAAGTTAAGCTCTAATCTTTGAATTCTCCCGCTCAGTGATCTGGTCCAGACAGGTGCGTCACTAGAGTGTATATGAGAAATGATAACTTTTGATAGGTAGAGAAGAGAGGAAAACGTATCAGAGCACAGCGCAACGTTTATTGAGGTCTAGGGTGACCTCGCGAAGAGAAAAAAACTTTAGAGCAACAGAGTTAAAAGAAAGCAGAGTGGTAGCAAAGACACATGTTATTCCTCCCCCATTTTTCGTGACTCGGAGCAACCTCGGAAACCCTAATGATAAAATATGAAAGCGGGTCACAACGACCCGACTTAGCTAATGAGAACATTGAGTCACGACTCAACGGAAAGAACTCGGGACTTCCATGGAAGATCCTAAATGAGAACTAAATACACGAGTGATACAACCCGACTGAGACTGAAAAGGGAAATGTCGGGCATCAGCTCGACGATGAAGGAACTCGATATTTTCTTGGAAGATTCCGAGTGATAGAAACAAAGGGGTGCGGGTGATAAAACATGGCTTAAAATAAAAAGAGAAACGTTGAGATTTCCATTACCTCAATGTCTAAGAAACTTGAGATTTCCTCAAAAGATCCTGGGTGAGAGAAGAGGGAGTGCGGTAAATCCCAACTTATCTATTAAGATTTTTATCGCCTCAACGGAAAAAAAAGGGGTGCGGGTGTAAACCCGGCTTAAACCATAAAGAAAAACGTTGAGATCGCTTCAACGTCCAAGAAAAACGTTCGGGAAAAACCCGCTTAAGACAAACATTGAGACTTCCATCGCCTCAATGTCTCGGGATTTCCTTGGAAGATCCCGGAGAGAGAAAAAGAAAAGGGTGTTGGTGAAACCCAACTTATGCATTGAGATTTCCATTGCCTCAACATCCAAGAAAAGGTTGTGAAAACAACCTGACTTAAGAGAAATGTTGAGATTTTCATCGCCTCAACATCCAAGAAAAGGGTGCGGAAAAGAACTGACTTAAGAGAAACGTTGAGATTTCCATCGCCTCAACATCTTGGGACTTCCTTAGAATATCCCGCAGAGAAAGAAAATGGTGCGGGTGAAACACGTCTTATCCGTTGAGATTTTCATCGCCTCAATGGCAGAAAATGGTGCGTATAAACCCGATTTAAACCGAAAAGAGAAATGTTGAGATTTCCACAGCCTCAATGTCCAAGAAAAGTCTGCAGGTAAAACCAGGCTTAAGAGAAACGTTGAGATTTCCATCATCTCAACGTCTTGGGATTTCCTTTCAAGATCCCGGAGAGAGAAAAAGAAAAGGGTGTAGGTGAAACCCTGTTTATCCATTGAGATTTCCAATGCCTCAACAACAAAGAAATGGGTGCGGGTGTAAACCCGGCTTAAACCAAAAAGAAAAATGTTGAGATTTCCATTGTCTCGGTGTTCAAGAAAGGGGTGTTGGTAAAACCCCGCTTAGGAGAAATGTTGAGATTTCTATCACCTCAATGCCTTCGGATTTCTTCGAAAGATCCCAGAGAGAGGAAAAAAAAGGGTGCGGGTGAAACCCGGCTTATCCATTGAGACTTTCATCATTTCAACGGCAAGAAAGGGGTGCGGGTGTAAACCCAGTTTATCTATTGAGATTTCCATAGCCTCAACGATAGAAAAGGGGTGTGGGTACAAACCCTTCTTAAACAAAGGAAAAGGTAGGGCCTCAGCCCAACGACGACAAAGCATAGGAAAACCTCGGGGGTCTTGGGAGAGAGAAAAAGAGGCCCGAGTGATGAAAACTATCTCAAAACAAAAGAAAAAGGTCAGGCCTCAGCCCAACAATGTCAATGCTCGTGACAACCTCAGAGGGTCTAAGGAGAGAGAAAAAATGGCACGGGTGATGAAACCCGACGAAAAACAAAAGAAAAAGGTTGGGTCTCGGCCCAACGATTTTAAAGCTTGGGACAACCTCGGAGGGTCCTAAGAGAGAGAAAAAGAGGCACAGGTGATGAAACCCGACTCAAAAAAGAAAAGTTCGGGCATCGACCCAACGATGACAATGCTAGGACAACCTTGGAGGGTCCCTAGAAAGAACAAGATGAACGGGTGATGAAACTCGGCTCAAAAAAGAAAAAGGTCGGGCCTTGACCCAATGATGACAAAGTTTGGGACAACCTTAGAGGATCTTGGGAAAGAGAAGAAAGAGGTTTGGGTGATGAAACCCGGCTCAAAACAAAAGAAAGGGTCGGACCTTGGCCCAACGACGATAAAACTCAGAACAACCTCGGAGAGTCCCGATAGAGAGAAAAAGAGGTACGAGTGATGAAACTCGGCTCATGAAGAGAAAGGATAACATCTGCACTAATCAATGAAAAGAAAAAAACAAAATAAAACACACAATATTATAAGGTATTTGTCCTAAAAGAAAAGTTCTGAGAAACTAGATGTAATAAAAATGAGGCTGGTAGTTCAGTAACCGGGTACTTTCTGAATAGAGTCAAGAATATACCTTCCATGACAAGTATGTATAAGGCATGGTAAAACGGTACGCAATAACCGTTTCTTTCGTATCTAAAGGGGCCTACGGCTAGAAGGCTTGCCTGCTTCCCCCATAGCCTCAAGACAGTAAATGTTGGGGTTTTTATATAAAACCAGTGTCAGATATTTTATATTACTTTTATTAATAATATATGAATTATCTTAGCTAGCTTGGCTTACTTACAGAAGATTAGAAATCTAATTCATATATAATTATATTAGTTCACAACCTAGATAATATTGACATTCTATCGGTATAGCTTCGAGCACAATCTCAGTGGTTTATCTTAACCACAAGAACTTATTTGATAATTCAAGAAAGATTGTGTTCGGTACACCAGAAATATATTGAATAGGACTAAAAGTCAAATTAAAGTCCATATAATGATATGATTGGACTTATACAATTTTACAATTTGCTCGAGGGCTTTAAGATTCTTAATTTCGAGAAATATTGAATGCTAACGTGTTTTAATATTTTATTACTTTGAATTAATAACGGATGAGATTCAATCGTATTGTTTCAGTAGACCCTATAGTTTGGGTAATATATATTAGAATGTGATCAGTGTTATATTTTAGATGAATCCGTGTCCAGAATGATTCAGGATTGTAATACTCTCTTGATAAATTCATAAGTTTTGTTGCTACCAGTAAACATGATCAGTGAATTATTTATTTAATCCAATAGTATATATCAAATAAGTTGAATTTAGTAATCAAGAATTACAGATGTTAGTAAAATTAAATTGTCAGTAATTAAATTTCACTAAGAGGGCATTGAAAAACTTAACACGGAAAATCATATTATTTGTTATATAACTTGGAAAATAAGGATTCTTATCGTAATGATCTGAAATAATTAAATTAGAGTGCAATTATAATAATTTAGTGCAATTAATTACAATTAAAAGAATTAAAAATATATCACGACATGCTGATATGTAATTTATTAATTTCTTTGGATTCCAATTTAATTATCATCCTTGGGTCTCCAATGTAGTCCATAATTGCACATTAGGTCCCTCTCATTCTCTCTAAATATGAGGCTTATTGTGATTATTAAGTAATAACTCATATTATAGATGACGACTACGGTTTTAGTTAAGAAAGAGAGAGAGAGAGGCGGCGGCCAGATCGGTGACCACACACTAGGCTCTTGTTTATTGTGTAATCGGATCATACATTGAAAGATTCGAGGAGCTACAGTTCTCATTCAAACCTATCAAATTAGCAAGTAAGTTTTTCAACTCCAGGTAATCTAAAAGTAATCTGTATTAATGATCTAATCTAAGATACGTAGGCATTTTTCTGCACAATTCAATAGTAAATCGCCGGGGTGAAGGGTAGGCTAAGCAGATAGCTTATTTTATTTTATTCTTTCTTCTTTTATTTTGAAAAATTAACCACAAAAAATGGAAGAAATGAGATAGAAAACAATGCAATACAATGCTAATACTAATGAAAAACTTAAGCCAAGAGCATTGAAGTATTTTTCGAGTTTAGCTTGCTTTCTTATGTAGTCCCAAGTGGAATTACCACTGTGAGGAACCCTCTTGAAAAATGCGCCGCCCTTTTCTTTCTTTAAAAAATAATAAATTCTCTGAGTTTTAAGATTTTTTTTTTAAAAATTGGGGTTTTATATTTTTGAAAAGAGATCCCACCGAATGCTTGTGTTAAAGGCCGCATAATTGGAGTCGCCACTTGCTTTTAATGATAAATCAAGAAAATAAAAAATTCAAGGTACTAGTGCATCATTACCATAGATAATGGTTCGGGAGCTAGGGTATGAGAAGGGAAGGTGTTAGGCACCCCTCTCACCCACCCAAAAGATCAATCTCTACTTAACCAGTTCTTAATTATTGTCTTAAATTTTCAAAAGTAATATATATAGAATGGGAGTTGAGGAGAGATCAAACAAAAGAAAATAATAAAACAAAACCTAACCTAAAACTAAAAATTTCTTTAAGCATGCTGGCATTTAATTATATGTTTAAAAGGGAGATGGCATCATATCAGTATGCTTCTATAGACATGGAATGAACACAGAGATATTGTCAAGCCCCGCCCCGACCACCGGGCACGGAACCTGAGGATGGGTACTCAACCCATCTCACTTAACAAACATAACCACATTCTG
>JAUTBS010011100.1:0-22620 GCA_032361285.1 Aequorea victoria
TTCATACTTATACTTAGATCATGATATGTAATAACTTAGACCAACAACGGCTCAACGAACACGTGGTTTCCCATATCACAAGGCCTCTAAGGTTCACTAAACTTAGGCTTTGAAACCAAGTTGTAACGCCCTGAAAATTCAATTCGTTCAGAGACATACATATAATATTTAAGGTTATTCTAACACAACCATCCAACAAAATAATATTTACTATAGATAATAACGATTGTATTTTTACCCATTGCACAACCTGCTTAATTGTTACAGTCCGACAGTAAAAAGATTACAAAAATTAAACTTTCTCCAAGTACAGCTGCTACTTGATCAAGTGAGCCACGACTCAACGTACTCTCCTGTGGTCTCTTCGATTGTGTTCTCCTCTTCATGTCCTGGCATGAAACGCCATGAGCTGCGACCCCAGAAAGAATCTCTTAAACCCAACATTTTTAACACTTAATACATACAATAGGATATAATGAAAGATAACATGCGACAGTGATGTAAACCCTGATTCATGCGACAATGATGTAAACCCTGATTCACGATCGGGACTCCTTTACGCCGAAAGGATCTGACAAAATATAACTACCCAAACTTGAACACTTGAACTTGTAGCAATTTAGGCCCCCAGACAGTCGGAAGACCCACCTTGTTGCACCATGAGTCGTAGCAAAGTGACATACCCTGGCTCATGAATTACATAAGGGCGGCGGGTACTGCCAGGTGAGCAGTCACTCCGCTGCACCCTGGAACCACCACCCCCATGAGTCCCAGACAATTTTGCGTTAAATTCTTCAGTTTGACATGGTGTACCAAATAGTACTATGGTGACAGGGTACGGTCAGGTGAGGAGTCACTCCGCTGCACCTCGGAACCACCATCCCAGATTCATAATAAGGAAAGGAAGCCCACCATTTTCTATCCCAAGATCACAATGGCGACGGGGTACGACCAGTTGAGCAGTCACTCCGTTGGACCTCGGAATCACCATCCCAAAGTCACAACAAGGAAAGAAAGCCCACCCAATCTATCACAAGACCAAACGCAAGTCACAACCATGTGAACTTGTCAACAACAAAACCATTCCAATAAGGATCAAACCTAGCCAAGCTAGACACACGGTGAACAACCCCACCCGAGACTCAAGCCATGCATGAGAGATGCCATAACATAAGTTGAGATCATATAACAATTATTCCAGCCATAAATATACAATTAAACTCATTAATAAAGTTTACAAAGGAAACAAACATGACTTAAGGTTAGGTTAACTTCCACACTACATTTCTCTGCCCAAACAGAAATTCCAGAATCTGCCTCTGAGAATTAAAATACTTGACAAATAGTAAAACTCATTGGAAACTTATGAAAATTTACAGAGAGCTAAATAAAGGTGTTATCTACATTGTTCATGAAGGAACCGAGAGTTGGTTGTTCAGAAAGGTGTCCAAACATTACTCCAATAGATTCTGTTGAAATAAGGGTCTGTTTGGAAACAACGATATATCTCGAAATCTACTCAATGAAATTAACTTCTGTAAAAAGGGAGTGAAACTAGACTCATGTATCTATCTCTGTATATGTGGATCATCATAAGGGGATATTTGTAGACCAAGATACAAGGGTTTAAAGTGAGCTCTGTTTCTGCCTCTCTGTCACAGAAATTTCTAAATTAGCAAAGGGGTTCAAAAATATATTTTGGGGCCTAACCAAAAATCAGACACTGAAGACACCCTAAAGAACCTCTGTTATAAACATAGTTTTATTTAGGGTTCATTTGGTTCACACAAAAATTAGGGGAAAAGCCTAGAAACTATTTTGTTTTTATCATTCCACAAACATGAACATTCAACAACCATTCCTATTTTAACTCATCAAAAGCATGTCCAAACACAGGATAACATCATAATACATCAAATACAAAGTTATTAAACATTTTAAAGATTATTTGTTCTTCATTATTGATTCATTTTAAATTTCCCTAGAACATAGATTTTACTTAATTTCTTGTCTCCATGAACCATCTTCATCTTCTTTCATTTTCATCCACCATCTTTTATCTTAGACAGTTATGGATATAAGAACATGATATTAGGGAGATAAATGAGAGGTTCTAGAGGATTCTTATATGTTGGTTCTTTGTTTAAGAAAATGATCTAAGCCTTCTTGATCTCCTCATTTTTCTTCTTCTTCTCCTTCTTCTTTTTTTTTTCCTTTCTTTTTCTACTCCTTTTCCCTTGGTTCTGCCGAGTGGGAGGTTTAGAGAGAGAGTGGATTGGTGCGAAAAGAAATGGGAAGAAGTCTTAGGAAGGGTTTGGTATTTATAGGAACAATTTTCCAATTTTTTCATTTTAATTTTATTTTCTAATTAGTCATTCAAAGTCACTATTTTGATGACTTCATTAGGTTCTTAAGTGTTCTAAAAGGGTACAAGAGCACTATGCAAAACAGTTGATGGGAATGGGGAGTGATGATGACAAAATGGGGAGAAAATAAAGTTTTAATTTTTTTTTGGGTAGTTTTCTTCCATAATTTAATTATTCTATATATTTTTATCTTCTTGAGATTTATTTATGTGTATAATTATCTTCCACAATTAATTTATTAAGGTAGAAGATGAATTGGAGTCCCAAACTAGGCTTACTTATCAATTAAGTAAACATCACATCAAACCTATCTCTTAGTTTTCTATTTTTTAATAATTCAAGAAAATTGTCACATCAAACTTCCCACCAAGGGCTGTCGGCCAGGGGTATTCTTGTTATTTAATAATTTTGTTATTTTTATTATTTTTCATAATTTAAAAATTAATGTGGGACGCTTTTTAATCTTTAATTAAAATTTAGCATTTTATGTAATTTTGCAAAACTAGTTTATGGAATGGGGTTTAATTTAATTAACTGGGCTCTATAATTAAAATTTAATTTATGAGCCCATGGGCTTGAATTTTCATGTTGGACTTTAATCTAAATTCACATGTTTGGTTTGTGATCTATGAGACCAAACATTGTTTATCTAACTTGACTTTAAATTCTTTAGGTTCTAAGTTTTAGTTTCTACTTACTTGATCATTTTTTATGTTGAACCCTTATTTAACACTATTAGGGTTTATGGAGTTTGAATTCTAGGATTTGAACACTTGTTAAGCCAATTAGGATAAAATCACGCCTAGATTAAATTGTATAAAAATCGTGGGTCTTTGCAAGTACCTTAGTGAACAGGGCAACCTGATCGGGTGGGTCAGACTATGGGAATCATAGAAGCTATTGCCCGGCTAACGGAGACCAATGCAAGGTGGTCTAGTATGCAAGTGGGAGAGAGTGATAAATCTTTGGTAAGAAAGTTTAAGGATTTTGGATCTAAAAGTGTTATGGGATGCTTGATCCCGCAAAAGTTGAGTGATAGTTGAAGGATGGTGTGCGCATTCTTGATAAGCTTGGAGCAGCCAAGGATGATCGAGTTGACCTCAGTACTCTCATGTTCGAGGTGAAGTTTACAATTGGTGGGAGGCAATGGAAAAGTTGCTGAAATTGCCTATTCCTGGAGTGGAGCCCCTTGTGCCACGAGAGAATTCTTGGGCTTGCTTTTCGAGGATGTTTGATGATCAATAGAAACCTGTATTGTGTAAGTATGAGAAAGAGTAAGAATTCATAGATCTGGTCCAAAAGAAGATGAGAGTGGTAGAACATGAGTGGAAGCTCATGGAGTTGTCGCGGTATGCGTTGGAGTGGGTTCAAGATGAGAAATCTAAATATAGGAGGTTTCATAAAGGGGTGAACTACTTGATCAGTAGTTATGTGAGTTTGGTGAATAAGGCAAGATGATAGAGAATGATGTGAGTGCAGCTGCTAGTAGAGGAGAACAGTTTAAAAAGCGTAGGCTTAGAATTCCTTTGGAAAGTGAAAGGGAAAGGAGTTATTTTAAGTAAAGTGGACAGGAGACACGAGTCTCTCATCATTAGAGTTACCAGTTGGTAGCCAAGGTTTAGGACGTGGAAATGATCAGTTGAGCCAAGAGGCATCAAACGGAAGTGGTAGAAGTTCAAGTTGCTATAGATGTGGAGCATTCAGACATTTTGTAAAGGATTGTCTAATCTCAAAAAAGAGTGTGGTTGCATGATATCGATGTGGGAAATGAGGTATATATCTACGCAGTTCATACAATAAGGAACCCATGTTGCATCTTTTGTTGGGAACAAGGAGTTTGTAGAGTACGAATCATCTGTATCGAAATAAGACAAAAGAAGGGAAGGAAAAAGTACATTTATCATGTATTAGTCAAAATGGATACGCTTATGGTCCGAATGTGTAAAAGAGATAACAAGCAAAGTGTGATGCTAGAATCTGTGAATTTTATACAGTGTGGTGTGAAGATGTAAGGGAAAGTGTTAGAGTCCTTGGAGTTATATAGTGAGAAAAGAAAGGTTGGCATGTTGAGAAGTGTCTCCTATATGGAATAACGAATATTCATAAATTTTCGGACAAAATTTCTTAAAGGATGGGAGAATATAATATCCCGTATTTTAAAAAAAAATATTAAAAGATTATTAATTCAATTTAAGGCCAATGAGAGGCTTTGCTTGGATTATGGATGAGGTGGAGGATGATATTAATAATATAAATATAAAAAGGGCCTAATTAATTATTTGATTGGAAGATTGATAAGGGGTGATTCTTAAATCATATGTCAAGAACGAAAAAATTGCAATTTTACGCAAAAGTATTTTAATCTCACATCAGGATGTCTTTAGAGGGCTAAGATGGATTGTTGGAGAGTTTACAGGAGGAAGTGGCTGCAGGGGATTGAATCCCAAATGTCTATCCCATCTCACCTGTGCAACGTCTTTTCTGATGGAAAGTGTCTCAGTGGTTGTGATCCCGAAGTGTCTACGTTCTAGTGAGAGAAGGAGAGAAATAGAGAAGATGGGAGGAGAAGATTCATGGAAGGAAGAAGATGGAGGTGTGATGAGTCAGAAGGATCTCACACAGAAATCGGGAGAGGAGTAAGAGATCTATGGAGCCATGGAAGATATCCCAACATCTTTGGAGGTGGGCCTCGGATGTTCAAGACCCGGTGAGAAGAAATAAAGGGAGGAAGAAGCTCGATCTACGATCTTTTTTGAGAGGTAAAGTTCTGATATCTTCTTGGTTGGGGAAGGAAAACCCCCTGTTGTATTTTTGAGTTGGTAGCTCATGCATATAGATGGATCTTCTTGTAATCCATCTCAGGGTTCAACAATAGAGGAAAAAATGGAGTTTAAAGTGTTAATAAATCATAATAGATGACCTCTTGGAGGTTATCGAGTTGCGTATGTTTGGGGTTTGAGGGAGGAAGAGGATGGATGTGGCGTACCCTAAGAGTTTTGGACCTAAAAACACATTTTTCCCCCAAACAGAGCCTTAGATTAGATTAGCAGAAAAAAGAGCATCATTTTTGTGTGGATGTGAGTCGACCCAAGTATGATAGGTGCCGACTCAACCATGTTTAGCTCTCTGGAGTTGTAACAGGCGGTAGTCTAAGTCGAGCCAAGGATTGGGGGTGTCGAATCAGGTGGTTTTTGCTCTCGGTAGTTTTAACAGGCAAGGACTTGAGTCGACCCAGGTGTGATATGTGTCGACACAAGCTCAACCCCTGCGCGTGAGTCAACCCAAACCTTGTGTGAGTCAACCTATGTTGGTGCCCAGCGCGCGTGTGAGTTGATGTGTGTCAACCCTTGCATCGACCCAAGCCTAGTTTCTATACCGTTGAGTCGACCCAAATGTGGGGTGTGTCGACTCAACCCCTTCCAGCATGCGTGAGTCGAGCTGTCTCGGCCCAAGCATCGACCCAGACCCCTCTGTGGGCACTTCGAGTCGACTCGAACGAGAAGTGAGTCGACCCAGAGCCGTGTGAGTCAAAAAAAATCAGTTCTTAGTCGACTCAAAGTAGAAAATTTGGCCTTCTTCCTGTGGTGTTTTGGAGTGTTAGTGAACCCTTTTGACCTTAGGT
Source organism: Aequorea victoria (assembly GCA_032361285.1). NCBI lineage: Eukaryota > Metazoa > Cnidaria > Hydrozoa > Leptothecata > Aequoreidae > Aequorea > Aequorea victoria. The sequence continues at coordinate 5,989 of JAUTBS010011100.1, forward strand.
TTCTTTATGAAAGTTGTAGGTTATGACACTATCTAACCCCTGAAACCATAACAAAATTGTTTATAAAGGTTTAAGATGATAAAATGAATTTACCAAGTGTGGTAAGATGAGAGATCCTTTAATAAATAAAAGATGTGGTATTCCAAGTGGAATGGTGGGTCATAGGATGATCATGGGGTCTAAGAAATAAGACCTTAGGATGCATATGAGTTATGAGTTGATACTCATTCATAAGTTGTGTTGTATCTAGGACCCGAATGATGATCGTGGACGGTGGAGCGACGTCTCCAATTTTGTGAGGTGATTGTTATGATGCGGATATCAGGTGAGAGTGACTAGCTAATTCATAATGATTAGCATGTTGTGCAATGCTTTATATACATCTGCGAGCATGTTTTCTTGTATGCATGGTGCTATGCATTTCTCATATTTAAAAAGGGAGTTTTCTATAAATATGTTATGAGCAGGTGTGGCTCGTGGTTCTAAATTATATTTTTCTTATCTCTTATAAAGATGTGAGCATGAGTTTCTTGTATGTGTGTGGTGATATCTTTTATAAAAATATTATTTTTTCGAGAAGTGCCAAGTTAAGCGGGTAACCATCCCGAGCCCAAAGGTGATAAAGGCATAGTAGCCATAGTGGCAATGCCCATAATGGGTGGAGGCAGCTTGTTCGCAACATGGCCTTTTAAGGCATCACCCCGTTGGGAGAGCCCAAGGTGTGGGCGGTGATGCACCTACCACTAGTGTTGATATGAGTGGCCCTCACACGCGTCACTCAAATGAAAGTACGTTGTGTTTGAGGTAACAGTACTGTTGGAACTCCCGGTCGTGATGTTAGACGACTACTTAACCACTAGATGATGTGTATATGTGTGTGTGCTAGTGAGCACTTATGTATTGCTATTAAGCATTTACATGTTTGGATATTGAGCCTTGGGTTTAGAAATATTATAAAGTTTTCTAAATGGGTTGTGGGCCGTAGGGTCGGTTCTAAGCTTTTTGAAGCTATGTTGGGCCGTTAGGCCAAATATGATATTATATATATATATATCATGGTGTTTTATACGTGTCGTTGGGCCATTTATGCATGTGTGTATGTATATTTCATCATGAACATGAGTAGGGTCATAGGGCCAGGTTTGAAAGGTTTACATATCATGGATATTTGGCCGTAGGGCCGGGTGTGTTGAAGCGATTTACAAAGCATGTTTAAATCTTTTGGGTGGTCGTGGACTGTGTGTAAAAGTTTGAGAGTTTTTATAAACCATATATGTTGGGTAGTGAGCCGGTTCATGAGTGTGTTTTCTCATGCATGGATTGTTTTAACTAAGTGTTGTTTCTATATAAAACCTGTATGATTATACTCTGGTGTTGTATGCTCTTGATTATGATGCTAAGTCTTCTCTTCTGTAACCTTCGTGATTGCATATTACAGGTTGGGGTAGATGTTGGTCCATAGTGCCAGGTGGAGGTTCTTTTTGCGAGATGAAGACCTTATATTATAGTCTTCATTGGTTTGTACATGTACGATTGTACAGATATTGTTAGATTATTGCTTTATGGTTAGATTTAAGTCTTCCGCTGATTATATGTTGTATGGTGAGGTATGTATGGATTGGAGTTTTACTTAGTGAATGTTTGGTTGGAGCTTAATTGATGGTTTTATTTATCGATGGATAATCTTTTATATAATATGTTATGGAGGAGAGATGACGTAGCACCATTCTGAGAGGGTTTAATTATCCTTTGGGGAGTGGGTGTTACAGGTTATGCATTGACTACAGGGAGTTGAATAAGGTCACTGTCAAGAATAGGTATCCACTGCTGCATACAGATGATTTGTTTGATCAGTTACAAGGAGCACAAGTGTTTTCAAAGATTGACTTTGCGGTCTGGTTATCACCAACTAAAAGTCAAGGAGGCAGACATTTCGAAGACAGCTTTCAGGACTCGTTATGGCCACTACGAGTTCTTGGTTATGCCTTTTGGTTTGACCAATGCTCCAACAGAATTTATGGATCTGATGAATCAGATTTTCAAACCCCAATTAGATCGTTTTGTAGTGGTGTTCATTAATTATATCTTAATCTACCCTAAAAGTAAAGAGGAGCATGAAGAATATTTCCGGGTAATTTTTTAGACTCTCAGGGAGAAGGGATTGTATGCTAAGTTTAGCAAGTGTGAATTCTGGTTGGACAGTGTGTCTTTTCTTGGCCATGTGATCAGTAAGAATGGGGTATTTGTGGATAGCAGCAAAGTAAAGGCTATTGTTGATAAGCCACGACCGATGTTAGTGACTGAGATACATAGTTTCTTGGAACTGACGTGTTATTATCGACAGTTTGTGGAATGGTTTTCTTGTATTGCCCTGTTGTTTACTAGCCTTACTCAGAAAGGGGTGACGTATGAATGGACGGATAAATGCGAGCACAATTTTCAGGAGTATAAGCAAAGATTTACTTCGACACCAATTCTATCATTTCCAACTAACAGCAGTAATTTCGTGATTTACAGTGATGCATCTTACCAAGGTTTGAGCTGTGTTATGATGCAGCATGGTAAGGTGATATCTTATGCTTCTCGTCAATTGAAAGTACATTAGAAGAATTACCCCACACTTGATCTGGAGTTGGCAGCTATTATTTTTGCATTGAATATATGGCGACACTACTTATATGGGGAGTCATATGAGATTTACACCGATCATAAAAGTCTGAAGTATATATTCACTTAGAAAGAGCTAAACTTGAGGCAAAGGCGATGACTTGAATTATTGAAGTACTACAATGTCGAGATACTTTATCATTCAGGAAAAGAGAATGTGGGGGCGAACACTTTGAGTAGAAAGTCTTCGGGAGGTAGCACATCGTCATTAACAGTTCAACATCATTTAGTAGAAGATTTGAGAATGATGGGAGTAGAGATAATACAACTTGGAGAAACAGCCTTGTGTAGTCAGTTGACAGTGAGGCCGACCATGTTGGAGAGAATCCGTGTGGCTCAACGGGATGATCTTCAATGCAAGATGAATGTGGAAGAGTTTTACAAAGGTGAGGTTAAATATTTCAGTATTAGTAACGATGGAGTTCTTAAATTTAGAAGTCGTGTGTGCATACCTGCCAGTAGTGAGTTGAGAAACGATATTCTGGCCGAAGTTCATAGTTATGGGTATAACATTCATCCGGGAGGTACTAAGATGTAAGACATATTTGAGAACATTTTTGGTGGAATGGAATGAAGCGGAGCATAGCAGAGTTCGTAGCGTAGTGTCTTACTTGTCAGCATGTAAAGGTCAAACATCAAAGATAGGCGAGAAAACTTCAACTTGTACCACTATTCGAGTGGAAGTGGAAGAATTTCACGATGAATTTAATGTCTTGCTTACCTCGTACGCGTAATGGATACGGTGTTGTTTGGGTGATAGTGGACCGACTCACGAAATCAACGCACTTCATTGCTATCAGGATGACACATACCTTGGATCATTTGGCACAATTATATGTGAGAGAGATTGTCAAGTTTCACGGTTCACCTGTATCGATTCTTTTGGATCGTGATCCATGTTTTGTTTCTATGTTTTGGGGTGCCTTGAAGACTTCTTTGGGCACTTGATTAGATTTTAGTTCAACTTATTGGCCACAGACCGATGGACAGTCAGAGAGAACCATTCAGATATTAGAGGATATGATGAGAGCTTGTGCTTTGAAATTGAAAGGTAATTGGGATGATCAATTACCACTGATGAAGTTCTCTTATAACAACAGTTATCATTCGAGTTTGGGAGTGACACCATATGAAGCATTATATGGGCAAAAATGTAGGTTCACTTTGTATTGGTATGATGTTGGAGAGAGTCAGCTTCTTGAACCTGATCTAGTAGAAGATGCGACTCAAAAGATTGCCACTATTCCGAATAAGCTTTTACCAGCTCAAAGTCAACAAAAGGGTTATGCCGATCGACGTAGAAGAGACTTAGAGTTTTCAATTGGAGATATGGTATTCCTAAAGGTTTCACCTTGGAAGAGAATTATTCGCTTTGGCAAGAAGGGAAAGTTGAGTACCCGATATATTGGACCTTTTGAAATTCTAGTCCGAGTTGGTGAGGTGATTTATCGTGTGGCTTTACCGCCTAGTCTTACAGGAGTACACAATGTGTTTCATGTATCGATACTGAGGAAGTACGTTTATAACCCAACACATATGGTGGATTATGAGCCACTTCGAGTTCGCAAAGATTTGACTTATGAGGAGCAATCCATTTAGATTCTTGATACTAAAAAAAGGTTCTACAGAATAAGTAGATTCGTCTCGTCAAAATCTTATGGCGCAATCATAAAGTGAAAGAGGCCACGTAGGAACGCGAATACGAGATTCGTGAATGTTATCCACATTTGTTTCCGCAACGTTAGTATTATAATTTTGAGGATGAAATTCTTTTAAGGGAAGAAGAATGTAAAACCTGGTAATTTAAATAACTAATTATTAAATTAAAATAATTAATTAAGAATTTAATTAAATAAATTAATAAATTTCAGAAACCTTAATAGCTATAAGAATGGAATAAATAATAGAAGAGAAGAATAAATGAATATAGAAGTAATTCATCTGCTGTAATTCAAAATAGAAAGAAATCGGTAAAAGATAATTGCTGAGGTGGTAACAACAAGATAATTCCAAATCATAAACGGTTATCTCGCAACAAACGGAAAGAGAGGATTGTGGAGATTATTATGGGATTTGATAGCTCTTGAGATCCGTGGAGATCAACCCTTCTTTATAAATGTGATCCTTTCCTCAGACCTCACATTCATTCTCAGCCTCTTTCTCTGTGATCTCTCTCTCCCTCTCTGCCATCCTTCTGTCCAGTACCGCTACCCAGCAGCCACCACAAACCACCACCACCGAAGTAGTTCACCACCGTTGTAGCGCCACTGACCACCGTTGATTTCTACGCCATCGAAGCCGCAACCCATCACCGGTGTAACCATCGTCGTCCGTAGCTTCTTCTAGTTCTCTGGTTCGTCGCTCTCGCTCTCTATTTTTGTGTATATACAAAGATATATATATATATATATCACCATTGTTATATTTAATTAATCTTCTGATAAAGATCAAATCTTTAATTGATTACAAACATAGATAGATATATGAAATTGTCACATTTACAGATTGAATGTAAAAGAGACTGAGATTCATATATGTTAATATATATATATATATATATATATATATATATATACGAAATATATATAAAATATATATATATATATAATAAGAGAAATATATGTATAAAAAAATAACATATATACGGTTATATGCATATAAATCATTTTGAAGTTATGAGAAAATAAACATAAAGAATGGTGTTGAAGAAAGAAAGAAAGAAGACCCCTGGAATCCCAAGATTTCAATCTCAGAAATCTTTGGTTCGTACCTATGGGTCGACACACCTTTAGGTTGTGTCGACTCAAATCCCATGAAGCATGGTTCCTTTTTTGTGTGTCGACTCATGACCGTGGTAGGTCGACTCATGGCCACAGTAGGCCGTTGTGTCGACACATATCCTTCGTTGTATCGACACATGGCCGCGGTAGGCCTTGGTGTCGACACATGACCTTCGTTGTGTCGACCCATGGTTGCGGTGGGGCGCTATGCTGAGAGTAGTTTCCTTTGTGTCAACACATATCCTTTAATGTGTCAAGTCATGAACGCGTCTGATGCCTTTGCAACGAGAATTCTCTCTGTTCTGTCGACTCACAACCCTTTGTGTTGACTCAAAATACCAAAAATTCCTAAAAACCTTCCTGCATCAAATCTAAAGCTAAGGCTCTGTTTGGATACCAGTTTAATGATAAATTAAATCAATTAATGATTAATTTAACACCTGAAACAAACTTTAAAATCATAAACGGGGGAGGTTTCATGTGGTTATTGAATCCGGTTTAATTAGCATTAATTATTTATTATGATCTATTACATTGTATAAATCAGGGTGACGAGGATCCCTACATTGCTATTGCTATTACATTGTGCTTGCATTAGATATCACGTGAGAGGATTGACATGCTACATACTTTTAACAAATTCTCCGTATTCCCAAATTATTTTAGAAAAGAAGTGTATATGTTTCGAAATCTTTTTATGATACTGTTACAGCTTTCTCTTATGAAAATCACGGTACAAATATTTTATCTTGTATGATATATATAAAATACTTTTTTATCTATTATGGTGCGATCATGTAATTTTTTTTTGGACCATGAGGAAGTTCAGGGGAAAGCCCTCTACGGAGGAGGTGACTTTGGCCGCTAGAGAAAAGACCCGGTTTGAATCTCGTGGTGACCCTAGTTGCTCAACAGTTTAAGGGACAGTCCGGGACTTTCGGTACTAGAAAAAAGACCCAGGCGCCATCCTGAGGTGACTCTATGTTCGATGATGGATCTAATGGTCCAAAGCTGCCCTGAGTACTATTTATATTGGCATTGATTACTTATTTTCGCAGGAGGTTCCTGTGGTTGTTGGTGGTTTCCCACTGTATTGATTACTGATCATGTCGTTATACCATTATTGACATTATTATGTCCTAATTATATTGTTGACATGTTTATGTCCCGAGATGTTATTGGCACCTTTGATGCCAGATTGAGATATATGTTTATGACTCGTCTTGATATCGAGATCATGAGAAAAAAATATAGGTATTTGGACAAAGAAAAAAAGATGGGTTGTGTTATCACCCTTTTGCTTATACTATTTATCTCTTACCATGATTATGTTAAAATACAAGATATTTTGAATTCAATACTTTTAATTGTATATTATTATGCATGTTTCCATTCACCAGCATTTGCTGAGGTTGTAATTAAACATTTCAAGTAACCAGTGAAGAAACTTGTTGACGGACTCGGTAGCTTCGTGGGATCCAGGCTTAGGACCTCTTAGTACATGGATTTCTCTTCAGCATTGAAACATTTGTTTTTTTTATTATGAGTTGTTTGGAACAACATCATTGATTGTGACATTATGGGCGGTTTGTGTTTCACATGGATTATTATGGATTTTCATTGATAAATCCCATGTATTGCAATCTTTTAGCATATTATTAGCTAATTGAATAATTAAGATTTTCTTGGTTCATTGGGCCAAGACCCATGACCCATGACCGATCACTGTCCTGAGTTAGGGTGTGATTGAAAACACATAGGATGCAGAAAGAGTCTAAACCATAGAAGGGTTGTAAAATTCTATTTTGTGATTTCATGACCTAAGAACATATAAGAAAGCTCAAACCCTAGATGAAACTCAAATATGGTTTTTTTTAGAATTATATGAATATTTATATAGCATGTATGACTTTTTCTTGAATTTAAGAATAAGAGTTGAATCCATAAAATAATTATTGAAATTTTGGATCCAATGAGGCAGATTCAGATGCCACTTTGGGAAATTTTAATTAAATCTATAAAAATTGTATGGGATTGATCCACCACCAACATTTAGGTTTATAAGTTTACTTTTATATAAAATTTATTCCACACAAATTGGATGGACATATTTTAAGAAGTTGGGATTTTTCTATACAGGGACAAATTAGGGCTCTATTTTTGATAAAATTAGTTAGATATTTACAATGAAATTTATGAGTTGGGTTCTTCATAAAAACGTTTCCTAACACCTTAATATAGCTCTTAAAAATAAATAAAAAATTACAGATACATTTAGCAATTTATTCTGAATTTATAAGAAGAGTTCAAGAATGTGGAAATCTAAAACTTAGAGAGAAATGGTGTTTCAAGGGAATAAAATACGATGATTGAAATATTTATCTTGAAGTATTTTGATCCTATTGAGTAGTTTATGAAGCTATATATACCTTTTGCAAGAAATTTCTTTATTTCAAATTATGATGATTTTGATGAACAAATGTGATACTTTGCATGAAATGAAAAGTTTTGACGCATATAATGAAAGAATGTTTAATCAAAACTCATAATGATATTTTTTTGTTTGAAAGTGTCAAGTTGTTGCGGGTAAGCATCTCGAGTTGTTGCGGACTTTGTCTGACTTGTCGCGGGCTTGTCTGAGTTATTGCGGATTTTGTCCGAGCGGGCTATGCCCAAGTTATTTCTTTAAAAACTTTGCAAGATATGCTCGAATTGTTAGCACTTACCACTAGTAATAAAAAGTGGCCCTCTTATGCACCGTTCTATTGTACTGAGTCATGATTGAGGTAATGGTTGTTGGTCGTTTTGTGAAAGTTTTTTTAAGCACTTGATGCTTAGCCTTGAGCCTTTGATTTGTTGAACAACTCATTTTTTGTATAAAGGAAAAATTATGAAAGTATACTTGCATAATGAGATCTATATGTTGATGAAGCTTTTTCTGTACAAAGGAAGAACGGTTTGAAAGTTGCATGTATTTTGAACAAAGAGTTTTTTATCAGTATTTGTGAAACTAATTACAACATTCTTTTACTATTAAAACTATTTTATGTATCTCATGTTTTATTATAATGCTAAGTCCACTCTCTTGTACCATTTTGGTTATAGATTTTGGCTCTAGTTATAAGTCTGTCCATCATAATGCCATCAGAAATTGAAGAGCGAAGTCATTTACTATGTAATTGTTCTTTATGGGATGTAAAACACGAAACATGTTTTTTTTTTGTGATCGAAAAATGATCTTAAACCTTATTATATGTTTAGGGATTGAGTATCCCGTAGAACTCTTCATATATTCTAGGGACTGAGTATCCTGTAGTAGCTTATGGACTTTTATTTTAATACAAATTAACAAGTCTAGTATGAATGGAAAAAGATGATGTGAAGTGCATCCCTAATCTAATGCTTAATTTCTAATAAGGTGAGCCTGTATTGCACCCCTCCAAGAAGGTTAAGTATCGTTTGAGGTGTGGGTGTAAAATTTGGTACCAGAGCTCTATGTTATAGGTTCTGTATACATGGTTGAGTCTGGTACCATTGTGGCAATAAGATGTGGATAGTTTAAGTTGAGTTAAGTATGAGAAGTATTTTGAGATGGCATACCCTTATCTTTGGACAATCGCCTAACTAGTTTTGAAATTCGATTGGAAACACGTTCTGCAGGTATAGGTTCTTATTGGAAGTCATAGTGAATTATCAGATTGGGAGAAATCATCCCTATAAGTCTTGGTGAGTTGTTATGTCACACCCACTTCCCTAAGAATAATTTAACTTGCTCAGAGTAATGTGACAAAAGGTCATTTAGCTCACAATCAACTTAAAAAGAAAATGTTATTAATTCAAACCTCAATGTCATATTCACTCTCATTGTTAAAGAGACTACTTACATAAAATTTTGCATTAACAATGCTCTTACTTTATAGCAACACTCGGGATACACAATCCCTATAGATATTTAAGGTGCCTACGCTCATATCTATATACCATATTTTGATAAAATCATCTTACAGACTTCTCAAACACACCTCACGTCAAAAAATTTCTTCTGACCTTAATCGTACCATGGTGAACCGACCATCTACCCTGTAACAAGATTTGCAACGATAAAAGTTACAGGAGAGTGGATTTAGCATTATAATAAAACATTAGATACATGAAACAATTTCAATAGTAAAAGAATACTAAAAATAGTTTCACCAATTATGATAAAGAAACTCTTTGTTCAAAACACATGCAGCTTTCAATGGTAGGTGTAACACTCCTTAATTTTTAAGAATCCTAATTATATTCTATTATTAATTAAGAAAAAGTCTTGCAAGTAATCTTTCTTAAGAATCAAGTTGAGGCATAAGACATGTCAACTAAGTAAATGATTCGTTTGGAAGCCTAAGTGGATAATTCAAAAAAGCTTAAGAAGAGAACTGAAGTAGGTCTTAAATAAGGTTATAAGATTTGGTTCAAGAGATGAACAAAGGCCTAAAAACTATTGAATGGAAGCTGAGCAAAACGACGCAAGGCGAAGAAGCGAATTTTGGCGCAACTTTTAACATAGGCCAAAACATAAAAATTAAAATGGGTCAAGTGATAGAACACTTATAGAAGCTTGAGTTAAGTCCCAAAATATTATGAGAATTTAGAATATGGGTAATTAATCCTAATTAAAGTAATGCCCAAAATAGAAAGGATAAAATAAGCCCAATGAGGCCTAATCTTGATTAAGGATCAAACGATGATTTGTTTGGGATTATGTGCCAAGATAATTTGTAAACCCAAAATATAAATATAAATAGGTACACTTATTTAATTGAGGCCCAATGGAAATTAATTCTTAAGAACAAAACAAGAAATGCCCAAAAACTTAAATTTTGGCCTAAAAATTTAAAATTGGCTCAAAATCCATTTTAATTTCGCATGAATTAATAAAATAATTAATTGGAGGCTTATTGAAGCCTCATGGCCAAAATCCCCTTGGAGACCATGGTGATCGGACATGTTTTGGAAGAAAAAAAAAATGAAATGATGGAAATGAAGTTTGCTTGGAAAAATAGTTTTCCTACATCTTCAAAGCCTCCCAAAGTCTTAAATGAATAGTGAAATACACATGGAAGACGATTTGATGAGAGAATCATGGATGTGACATAATTGAAATAAAAATAAAAAAAAATCAAAAGTCTTAGGAAGTACCCCTAAATTTAGAGAACTTGTTCTCCATTAAACAAAACAAGATATTAAGGCACAAAAAAAATGGATTATCCTTACCAAACATGGTGTTAGCTATCTTGGAGCCCAAGGCTTAGTTGGAACTAAATCAAACTAGAAGAACTAGTATCCAATTGGAAATTGAGTTGTAACTAAATGAGGGGTAGTTTGGTATTTTCACCACCAAGCCTCTGCCTATAAATATAAGGCTTTTTCCAATATAAAAATACATTTGTTCACCCCTTCTCCTCTCTCTAAATTCGGTGGCCATGGTGGGAAGAGAAGAAGAAGAATAATAATAATAAAGAAGAAGGAAGGAAGGAAAGAAAGAAAGAAGAAAAGGAAGAAGGAAAATGAGGAAAGCTTAAAGCTAGGCCCTACTTTCTTTGAGAAAGGAAGAAAATCAAGTAAGAGATCGTTAAGCCCTCCATTTATTTATTAAAATCGAATTCTTATACTCATCACTCTCTAAGCTAAAAGATGAGCAACCATAAAAGAACCAAACATTGATGAACCCTAACTCGAAGAAAAAATAGACTTTCTTGAGTTGTTAAAAAATATAAATAAATAATGAGACCTATGGAGAAATTAAGATAAATGACTAAAAGGATATATAAAAAGATAATAATAAGTTTTGGATTCTTGCTTGCACGTGCAAGAAAGAAGGAAGTGGATGGATGTAAGAGATCCTTTGAAAATAAACTAAACAGTGAAGTTAAAGCCCAATCTCATAATTTCTGTGCGATCCAAATAAGGCCTAAGTAACAACCTATTTTCAACAGAGTTAGTGTAGTATGTTATTAACATGTGTGATTTTTTGATGGATCCAAAAACATAATTTAGAACCCCTACGCCATTTTTGAACTTTCTGCATTGGAGTTGCAGAAATATAGACCACTTTGAGAAATCTTAATTAATTCTAGAACCATCCCTTAGAGATGAGCCTTATATGGAAGGAAATGTATAACGGTCTAGTTTCACCCGAAAATTATAAACCTCATTTTTGTTGGATAGATTTTGAGGAAAATAGATTCTTCAAAACAGGGATGTTTTTGGATAGATTCTAGCACAAGAATTCTTAGAGGCTTTCGGTTGGCATATGGGTATCGGGTTATGCATGGAAAATGTATATAATACCCTATTATAGCCTCTGTAATATTTCCAGATCTATTTATATAGTTTTAGTATTTTTAACCGAGTTTACAACAAGTGGGACAGAATCTAAAATTTGAGAAAAGTTTAGAGAAATGATGATCTAAGAGGAACAAAGCACCTAAGCCTAAGAACTTGAGTTCAGAGAAACTCAAAATGATTATTAACACATATAAAAGTGGTATTTAGTAAATAAGATCTTAATTGGTCTTTTAAATCAAGGAGGCAAGCATTTGGGTTATAGGAACTCGTGAAGGAGAAGGTTTCAAACTTAAGGAATTCGGTTCATCTAAAAGAATATAGGATATTCTCATACCAATACACTTATGAAAAGTGAGTTGATACTAATGCTTAGATATTTTATATAACCTAGGCATTGATGAGGTTGCCGCGAATGGAGTTGTGTCGCCTCAGAGTTGAACGAGGTAGGCATCGCGTTGGTCAACAACCAGATGAGAGTGACTAGCAATATCATAATGACTTGTATATTGTGAACATATTTTAAATACCTTTTTGAGCAAGTGTTTCTATCATATCTTTCATTATAAATAGTTCATCATGTTTATGAAAGAGTTTTGTGAAAGATACTTGTGAGCATGTGTTGCTCGTATTTTTGGAAGATGTTTTCTCTTTAATTATAAAGATTCTAAGCATGAGTTGCTTGTGTGTGTAAAAATCTATCTTCTTTAAAATATATTATGTTGTCAGAAGGTGTCAAGTCATGCGGGTATCCAGCTCCTGGAGTTACCCTTTCATGGGTGTATATTGCATTTAGGGCTTTTGCCCTTTATGGGTATATATTGCCCTTTATTGGTGTATGTTGCTTTCATGGCATTTTCCCTTTTATGGGTGTATGTTGCCTTTATGAATTTAACATTTATGGGTGTATGTTGCCCTTTATGGGGATTACAGTTTCTGTACCGTTGGAACTCTCGGTCGTGAGGTGGATGACTACTTGGCTACCAGAAGAGGTAGTATGGATGTGTGTGTACTAGTGAGCACGTATAATATGCTTTTAAGCATTTATGAGTTAGGCTAAAGAACCGTGAGTCTAGAAATCGGATTAATATTTTCTAAACTTGATTGTTTGGGCCGTAGGGCCGGTATGAAAACATTTAAAACTAATTTGGGCCGGGTATCAAATATGAAAGCTATTTTTCTAACTTGAAAGAATGGGCCGTAGGGCCGACAAAAAATATTTCACAAAACATTAATGTTGGGCTGTATAGCCGTATATTTCTGAAATTTCTTTTAAAGCTAAGTTGGGCCGTAGGCCCGAAAATAAAAAGAAGAAAGAATTTTCATAAAAATTTATAGGTTGGGCTAGTGAGCCGAATGATAAAAATATATATTCTTATGCATGAGTTGTAAGTACAGACATTTTGTTTTCTGTACGAAAACTCTGCATGAGCATTTATTGTTGTGGTATACTTTTTATTATGATGCTAAGTTCACTCTCCTGTAACCACTTGTGGTTACAGATCTTGTTACAGGGTAGATGGTCAGTTCACCGTGGTACGAATGAGGTTGAGAGACTTGTGATGTAAGTATGAGGCCTAGATAAGGTTATAAAAGAAGAATCTATTGAAAGATGAGCAATGAATCCCATTTTTGTATGTTGGGGATTGTGTATCCCGTATGAGTTGTATAATTAGTTTGTAGTAGATGTAACTTTTATTCAAGGTTGAGAATATTATGAATAGAGTATAGTGATATGGAGTGCATCCTTAATATTATTGTTGAGTTTACAAGCAGGTGAGGTTATTTCGCACTACTCCGAGTAGGTAAAATATCCTGTGGGGAATGGGTGTGACATTTTGGTATCAAAGCTCTAGGTTATATGTTCTGTAGACTCAGTTGTGTCTGGTAGTGTGGTGGACCATAGGATTGTGAGTTAAGTCGTTAAGAGTAGGGTGATTGTTAGGAAATTTTTGCCATTGTCTTCGGACGTCTAATTAACCAACTTGGAGATCTGATTGTCAACATGTTGGATGCGACGTTAGATCTAATATGAAGTCTAAGTGTGTTGACTAGATCGGGTAAGATAGAGCTAGCGATATAGGTGAGTCTATGCGGTTGGAGTGTGAGTTCTGAAGAAACAAAACTTTTGTTCTAAGTATGTTGATTTGGGGTTAAGAGATAACCCGGGCAAGATAAGTAAGTGTTGGCCCACGAAGATCAACCCAAAGGGGGTCGAGTGGGTTGATAGGAAAACTTTAAAACCTTTTTAAACTCTTTCAAAACACTAAAAATATGCAGCGGATAAAAATATAAATTAAGAGTAGAAAATTAAAGAGTTAAGGGAAGAAGAATGCAAACACAATATATAGTGGTTCGGTCAACTTGACCCACGTCCACTCCCCAAACAGCCTTGGGAATTCACTAACGTATTCTCCAATGGGTGAATCGAAATCACTATTCAACGACCTCTTGCAGGCGAATCGAAGCCTATTCTTTTTCAGTGGGTGAAGCGAAACCTCCTTCTTCAGTAAGGGCGAAGAACAACCACCAAACTGATTTCTTGAGGTTTTAATAAAAGCATTTTTAGGACAGTTTTGCTCTCATTTGGATTAAATCCTAAGCCTTCTTTGTTGAAAGTACATTTTGTTCCAAGAAGCATATCTAGATTTTTGTCTCCGAGAGTAAATCTAGTTATAATTTTAGTTAAGTCATCAACCTTTAGTTTTAAAGAAATATTTTCCTCTTGAAAATTTGTTGTGACTTTTCAAACGTATTTTTCATTTTCTTTTTCCAAAAATTATATTTTTGAATTAAGAGAAGTGATTTCATTTTTATAGGACATGTTATTCAATTTTAGCTCTTTAATCATTTTCAAACAATCCTCTAGAGCTTCTTGAAGCTCTTCATTTGTAGGCATATCCTCATCATTATCACTATCCGAAAAGAAATTTACCTCATTACCATGGGCCATGAGACATAGATTTGAGTTGTCACTGTCACTGGATTATCCTTCTTCTTCACTTGAATCCGTGTCATCCCATGTGGCCTTCATTGCTCTTTTTGGGTACTTATTCTTCTCTTTCTTGAGCAAAGGACATTCAGACTTTATATGCCCTAGTTTTTGGCTATTGTAGCACATTATCTCTTCTAACTTTTCCTTAGAATCACTGCTGGATTGTCCTTGGAATCTCTTTCTTTGATCTCTTCTCCTTTGTTCTCTTTTCATCTTCAATATTATTGCCACCCTTTTTGAGATGAGGGAAAGTTCTTCGTCATCACTTTTGGTTTCTTCTTCTTCCTCAAAGTCCTTAGTAGACTTGAAGGCAAGTGTTGTTTTTCCTTTCACTTCTTCTTCATCCTTCAAGGTAAACTTATGGGTTAGGAGAGAACCCAAAAGCTCATCCAGGCTGAGAATGGTGAGGTCCTTAGCTTCCTAAATTGCTATGACTTTCGGTCTCCATTCCTTGGGTAGTGATCTCAAGATTTTTCTAATAATCTCAACATTGGAAAAAGATCTTCCAAGAGATTTCAAACTGTTAATAATGATGTTAAACCGAGAGAACATATCAGAGATATTTTCATAATCATGCATTTTGAAAAATTTATAATCTCTAACCATCATGTCAATCTTTTTATCTCTAACTTGGTTTGTGCCTTCGTGTGTCACTTGAAGTTTATCCCATTTATCTTTTGCATTTACACAATCCTGAATTCATCGGGTCCAAGTGTACAGTGTAAAAAGTTTACATCTTTAGCATTTGTTTGTAACATTCTCCAATCATTTTCAGTGTACTCATTTTTTGGTTTAGGGATGATTCTTCCTTCTCTAGTGATACTAGGTACAAGTGGTCCATTGATAATGACTCTCTATGTACCAATGTCTTGTGATTGAATAAAGTATGTCATTCTAGTTTTCCAATATGTGTAGTAAGACCCATTAAAAAGTCAAGGTTTAAAAGTAGATTGGCCTTTGGCCAAGAAGCAGTTCTGGTTCATGTTTGCCATAGGATCCTCTACAGGATGTTAAGCATAAAAGTAGAGTTTTGCTCTGATACCAATTGTTCGCCCACAAAGATCAACCCAAAGGGGGGTGAATAGGTTGATAGACAAACTTTAAAACCTTTTCAAACTCTTTCAAAATACTAAAAATATGCAGCGGATAAAAATAAAAATTAAAGAGTTAAGGGAAGAAGGATGCAAACAGGATATATAGTGGTTCGGTCAACTTGACCTACGTCCACTCCCCAAACAGCCTTGGGAATTCAGTAACGGATTCTCCAATGGGTGAATTGAAACCACTGTTCAACGACCACTTTACAGGCAAGGCGTAACCTCTTATTCTTTCAGGCGAATAGCAACCCCATATTCTTGCAGGCCAATCAAAGCCTATTCTTCTTCAGTGGGTGAAGCGGAACCTCCTTCTTCAGCAAGGGCAAAGAGCAGCCACCAAACTGATTTCTTGAGTAGGTGAATTGAAACCTGGCACTTTGCAGTAACTGTAGTTGATATTCTCCTTTGTGAGATGATTTACAACAGTGTATAGCTTACTACAATAATCACTCTCTCAAAAATAAAATGACTTTTTGGCTCAAAAAGAGTATTCAAAAGTTTTCTGAATAAATATGTCAAGCCCCGCCCCGACCATCGGGTACGAAACCTGAGGATGAGTACTCAACCCATCGCACTTAACATCATACACAACATTTCGAACATATATATATTTTTTTTAACATAATAACTTCATCCCTGGGCCCATCAGAACATCCAAAATGATTTTATAAGAGGCTTACAATTCCAACAACATTCTTTCATCGCTTACATTCCAAAAAGAGATAAACAAAAGGTATTCTTAGAACTCGACTCCCTACTACCTTCC